>VOQK01006560.1:36112-50896 GCA_015052645.1 Benitochromis conjunctus
TCGGTCTCCGGCCATCTCTTCTAGCTCTTCCCCTAAGGAATGCCATGGCATTTCTAAGTCGAAAGAGTAGAAAGAGTTACAGTCTTGTGTAAAAGAAAGTTTTCACAGGAATCTCTGCAGTCCTGAGAAAAACTCACTGCACCTTTACTGCTTCCAAAAGAATTAAAATTAGCAGCCAAGTGGTGCTCATCAAATGCACTTGACTAATTAATCATTACCGAGTGTGACCAGGTTTTGGCACTTTACTGGTGGACGTTCCAGCAAATCCATCCCAAAATCAGACCGAGCAATCCTGAGAAAAACACAAAAGGAGGTCTCAGACAGACAGCCAGACAGCCAGATAGATAGATAGATAGATAGATAGATAGATAGATAGATAGATAGATAGATAGATAGATAGATAGATAGATAGATAGATAGATCGATCCTGGGAGGGAAATTGCCAAATGAAATGGCTACCTTTGCATGACTAATTGGGCTAAAGACTGATATCGAGCAATAGCTTTTTCCTCCCGTCTTATGGTGAAAACTTTCTCTTTCTCTTGCCTGTAACTCAGAAACCCAGGCCAACACTGCACCAAAACAAACACGAGCATGTGAATGTTGTCAAGTGTCCTTCCCCAATTCTTTGTACAAAGTTGAAAATCAAACTACTTTTGAAAATAGAATTATACTTTTATTTATTTATTTTTGTATGTGTAAAAATTGTTTTAGAAGGAAAATCAAAGAAAATATGTTCCTGAAATGTTTGCTTTGTTGCTTGTCCCTGCTGTTTCCTATATTTAGTTTGAAAAGATCAGAATTACCCTTTACAAGAGACCATATAAGAGATCATATAATTATATAATATCATACAAATATACAGCAATTCAGTTATTTTTTGAGGGGGAAGGGCTTTGCTGTGAAAAACTGTCACCACCAAGAATGCCACTATCTCTCTGCAACTTTTCCGGCTGGCATCGGCAAAGTGTGCAATGATCGTGTGGTCATAACGAGGATTTAAAATTTTAAACGATGTAATGCAGTAAAAGACAATGTTCATGCATTTACAGGAAAAAAATAGAATAGTTGTTGGTTTCAAACAAATGTTTTTACTTGGTGGAAACTATCTTTTAAAACGCTGCATACAAAGACTTTGATCTCACATGTAGAAACCTGGCAAGAAAAAAAATGTGACAACATTTTCCCATCAAGGTTGTTTTTCATGTTAGTTGGTTTAGTTCCTTTTTTTTTTTACTATTAAGTAATCTTCATGTGACTTTTTGAAGATGCACTGTCACAACAATTGACCTAGTTTTCTTTAGAAGCAAATGAGCAAAATAATTTTGAGGTTACTGTCGGATATTCAGGAATTCAAAATTTTCAATGGTTAGATTTCTGCACAATAAGCCACAAGGAAACGTATGTGTGGGTTTTGAGGATGTGAATACAAGCAGCGTGTTGCAATGAGGGTACCACATTACAACACCTATCCCCAAGAAACCAGATACAAATATAGTTCTGGTTAGAAAGAGCAATTCCTCATTTTAAGTTACTTCCCTTCCAATCTCATGAGAAGGGCAAGTGCACAGCAGCATACTGAGAAGGGTGTGATAAAAAAGAGGGAATGGAGGCAAATTGAAATGGATTTTAGCACGTCTCAGAGAAAAACAGGACAGGGAGAAGAAATGGAAGAGCAAGCACTTCATGTTTCACTTCTGCAAACCTCACTGGATATCTGGAAATGAGATAATGCCTAGTTACTGTAACTAAGAGCCCAGGGACAAATAAACTGGTTCTTAAAATACTTCTAGCTATCATGGGGATCTGCTGGCTCCAGTTCAACTCCAGCTTTTTTTTTTTCTTTTTTTTTCCAAGGACTGAAAATCAGGGTTAATGAACAACTGACTTAATGTCCCGGAGCAAATAAACTCTCTACAACCATTTTCACACCAAGCATGAGGACACAGCCGATACCCTGTCCGGACCCTGTGAACGGAGTTCTCTGTGCAGAAAAGTTAATTTCTCTGAGGACCAAAGGGGGAAAAAAAAGACACCTTATACATCCACCCTGAAATGACCGATTTGTGCAGAAATGCTGTAGAAGAGAAGAGTGATTTTGAAATGGACAGATAGATGGTGGCGAAAACACTCTTACTCTATTGATTTTCTCTCACACAGATATGTACAGTCCTGCAAGTATGACTTCAGCTCTTTGTAAGATAATAACAGGAAACTGTGCAAGAGGATGTGCGGGAAAACCGAATACCAAGCCATTGTATAAAGAATTAGAATGATGACAAATATGGAGCACAAGATTTTGGACATATTTGTGCAATCTTTGGGAGGGCCTGATATTTTGAGTTTGTACATTTTTAGAAAGTGAGGTCACTTGGGCGCCGCCTGCTACAAAGGGATGTTGTTGAATTAATAGTCTATTTCAAAGTATTGGTTAGAATTGAGCTTTTCATCATATCAGAAACGTGAAATATCCTGAGTTTTAAGTTGGTCTTAATTGTGACCTTAAACCCAGATATGTAATTTGTTGAATTACAGCTGCTGTTTTGGAGAAGAGGGATTTTTCCAGTGATACGTTACTTCATTATTAGTAAGCTCTTACCAAAGATGCTGTAGTTCGCTTATAGACCTAGCTAGTCCAATCCCTTATAGCCTACGTTATCCAGGAGTCAAGGTGGTGGTGAAAAGCATTATTGGGTCATTAGGTGGGCACCATGCTTCATAGGTGTTTCGATGAAAGGCCCACAATACCTCCAGAGTGCTCATTAGCAACATCTGGTGTCCCAGGTGTGCCCCACTCTGCTATACCTCCCTTTATTTACCTTGCTGCTGTGGTTATTGCCATTAATTTGGGATCCAGGTAGTGTCTCTCCTTCTGATCCAAAGGCAAGAAATAGGCTTTTCGGCAAATTTAGATAGAGGTTTACCGCTGAGCTTTTACTTGAATGTCGATGTCCTTCATTAGCCTAATAGTTGACTTGCCCTCAAGTCCTCTGCCGCCAACTGGAAACAGACAAATTCTGGGTTTCCACCCACTTTGCTCTGCATCAGCTACTACTGTAGTTCAGCATACTTCAGGCTCTTGCGTTCTTGGTCCTCTTCAACTACTTCCTCCCAGGGCATAGTCAGTTACACCAAGCAGGCAGTTTATGTCAAGTGTTAGAATGACACACTTAAAAAACTTGGATTGGGCTTGATGTCTGTGCCACCTGATTGTCTTACACCTTACACCACTAAAGGCACAGGAGCTCAATTTTACCTGGTAAGACTTGGAACGAAATTAATTAAGTATTTAAAAGTGTGGGGCTAATTGTTGTTTAGTGGCTGCAGTTCAACTACTGAAAGCCAGACTGGAAACTTCACTTTCAAAAGACATGAAAATCCCCTTAACAGGAAGCTTGGCACAATGCAAATAGCTGTAATGATTAAAACTAGGGAAGATTATGTGTTGGGGCTTTCCTGGAGTCAAATTCAGCTCCTCAGTTTGTGTCCATAGCAAAGCCAGGACGTGTTTTGTTGTCTTGTTAAACTTAAAAATGCATTTTCAGAATAATGTGCACATTGATGTGCACGTGTGTGGTCTCAGACAGAGGGTGGACTGAGGACAAAGTGTGTGTGTGTGGGTGGTGGTGTTAGACAAGGCCGCACATGGAGCCACAACACCCTCACAGCAAACAACAAGAAGACCAAACTACCAGCCCAGCCCATACAAACTCACTCTCGCCACTTGACAACACTATTGTGGCAGAGGGAAGAAAGAGATTCTGTGTGTGTGCGTGTGTGTGTGTGTGTGCGCGCGCGTGTGTGTGTGTGTGTGTGTGTGTATGTGTGCGTGTGTGTGTGTGTGTGTGTGTGTGTGTGTGTGCAGAATCTGGGGTGGGGTGGTCATCTGGATTTCCTCCAGAGAGTGAAACAAACGGATTGAGAGAGATTCACTTCCCCATTGGGACAGACAGATAATATTGACACAGTCTGTCACAATGAGGCAGACTGAGCAACAATTTCTAACCTGCCATTTAATGAAAATCTGCCTGATGAACAAACTAAATCAGAGTTCTTATGACCTATCACTCACAGGATGTGTTTTGCAAGTAAACAATGCAAATTCAAAACAGCGCCCAATTAACTGCTGTTACATCACAGATGCTACCTCCACATTCTTCTTCCCAAAAATCCTGACATCTGTTTGCTGCTAAATAACCCAAATCACTGCCGGGATGTAGAAGAAACAGTATATCAGAAACTTCTTCACATTACTTCTGCTGTCATTCCTGTAATTCTTGCTATTGGTCCTTTAGAGATGATGAACTGCTTAAGCTTTAAATTCTCGAATGCACATTTACCTGTTGTGTGCAAGGCATTTTAGATTTTAATTTCAGTTGTTTGAGTTGATTTTCAATAGACTGACATGGCTAAATGCTTAATTTTATTGCTGCCAGTGTAAATAAAACATGGGGATTTGACAACCTGTATGAATCTCAAACGTCAGATGCTGCTATTCAGTCAGATGCTGCTGTCATCAACAACAGACAACAAACAGATGTACCTTTGTAATGGTACCTTGATAAAGTATAAAGGCAACCACAAAGACACCACAGTGCAACAGCAGGAAACTAGCCATGCTAGCTAAGTGGACTAGGAAATCTGCCGTCCACAGCTGTCCACGTGCATGTGCACAAGATAGTATAATCCCATGCTTATGGCTGATTTAGACTTCTGCAGTAAATCTTTGTAGAGCCCATCATATTATCTACGCAAGTGGCCAATGTTCTTGCCAGCAGTCCTGTTTGTACATTATGCAAGTGTTTTATATGGGATGCTAGCCACAATAGAATCAAAGAAGATGCTGGGAGTTTTTTCCTGCTGGGTCCCCACTCTTTGTTGTACTCAGTCTTTTTTTCTTTTATTTTTGAGGCAAACGAATTTCTCAAATGTTTTGATTTCTTTGTAATTTCCCTCACATCCATTCCGGTGGTTTAGGCAATTTCTCTCCAGACATGCTGGCATGTGTTAGTACTTGTATTGAGGCAATAGTCATTATTTTTCTGTTCTAAACCTGTTGTGAAAAATTTAACTGGATGTGTTTAGGAGGAACTGATGGTACTGAAATGTCACTACACGCAATGTGTAGTGACATTTCCAAAAAGGTGCACGTCAGGTTACAAAGTGGGGTCTCAAGCCCAGTTTACATCTCTGTCTGCACTCTAGTGCAGTCCTCCAAGATCCTGACAGCACATCGCTGGAAGCAGATGATCTGTGCATCTGTAAAATGCTGATTGGTAAAGTAAAGGGAGTGACAGCAGAGTTCACAGGGAAAGTATTTATATCAGGGGTCTCCAACTCCAGGCCTCGAGGGCCGGTGTCCTGCAGGTTTTAGATGTGTCCTTGATCCACCACAGCTGATTTAAATGGTTAAACGACCTCCTCAACATGTGAAGTTCTCCAGAGGCCTGCTAATGAACTAATCCTTTGATTCAGGTGTGCTGACCCAGGGTGTTATCTAAAACCTGCAGGACGCCGGCCCTCGAGGCCTGGAATTGGAGACCCCTGATTTATATGTTCTAACTTTGCTCTTCTTCCCAGCTGGCTGATGGACCAACAACAACACAAGCAAGAGTGCCCCACAGACCACATATTCTGTATACTGCCCCCTCTGGCAACAGAGCTGGGCCATCCCTGGACTGCTGTCTGCTAGCATAAAGAGTATAGCATAAACCCCGTGTCAGAGTGATAATGGTCGTGACAAAATTGGTATCACAAGATTGTCACCCAAGAGACTGTTTGACCTACTGTTTCACTCTCTTCACTACTTAGGTTTAGGCGCTAAAAACCACATGGTTTGTTTTGCCTTGAGCATATTTACGAAATGCCAGTAGCTTTGACTTCATGGGAATGAAAATGTCATGTGAAGTTTCAGAGATCATGGGAGTGCACTTCTTACTGTCCTGAATTTTGGTCAGGCAGAGATGATTGCAGAGAAGAGTGACCCAGATAGTCAGCATCATGTAGTTACTTTCATCATGTAAAAGTTGCATAACTTGTTTGTTTATATTCCACATTCTGAATAAAATTACACACAGCTACCCTTTTCTACAGCCCCCAGATATTTACTATTAATCTGACTGCAAGCATGCAGACTCCTTGATGCACTGGTTTGCTTATTACTCTCATTCAAACTGTGCATTTCAGGTGTATTTCTTTAACAAAAGCAATACCCTGATTTTTTTAGTTAGTTTTTTTGTGTGTCTTTAACTTTTCCTCTCCTCACTCTACAGATATTTATACACTCCTGCTTCTGATATTTATACACTCTTCCTGTAGATATTCATACACAAACAAATGTAGATCTTTTTAGCAAGTGCAGTCAGCTGGAGTAGACTGTGAGTCTAATGCAATTAAACCTGCTGTCTGTGTCTCTGCTCGCCTCAAATACAGTAATGGCACACACAACACAAACACACATAGTGGTGTGTCAGGAAGGTGTGTCTACTCGTGTGTATACTGTCTGCATGTAATCATCTGTGCATGTTTATCTGCTAAAACTGTGCCCTAACCACCGTGACCTCTAGATAAAGTGTGTGTGTGCGTGCGCGCATCTTGTCAGGAGTCTGTCAAATGTGGGAGTGACCGCTGCGCTGTTTACACACGACGCCTTGGTGTGACCTCGGAGGTTGCCGGTGACCGTGATTGGCTGCCAGCTACCAGCTCATTAAGCCGCTAGCATGGGGACATCGTGCGAGGAGACACTCTCCATTTGTTTCACAACACATGAACATAGTCACACACAGTCGTCAGAGGGACACCGCAGGCATGGCAGGCGGCCACGCGCACATGCCCGGTCCTGCATGTGCGTACACACATCAGAGCGCACCTGTAGCAGAGAGTCTATCTGGCCCCGGTGACCCGGCTGAACTTTGGCTCACCCTCATTGGTTCTCTCCACTACACAACCTCACACCTAGATGCCTGTTGGCTGCTGGACCAAACCACAGGGTCATGACTTAGAGAAGAGAACAGAACAAAACTAAATAATTACAACAAAACTGAAAATGCCATGTTTAAGAAGAAAGAAGAGGTGAAGTAAACGTATGCAGTTTGGTGAAAGTCATTTAAAAAATGGAAACTTTAGAGGAACTAAGAAAAAAAATGATAAATGAATTTTATCCTGATGCCCATGTCTTTTCTTGACACCATCCAGTGGGTGTTGAAAGAGTGTTGTCAGCAAAACCATTGAGAAACTGCTGTCCACAAAGATCACCTCAGGACAGGAGAATGAGAGCCAATCAATGAGTCTAAAGGACGAGTCCTTCCTATTAGAACATGAGGCTTATTTTTATTCCTGTCACTAACAATATCATTGTACTCACCAAGTGAAATTACAAACTTTGAGAGCATGGCGTCCTTTCTAACTATCTGACTGCTTTTGTTGCTCCCACTGTTGATTTTCTGCCACTGTACTCAGAGAACAGAACAATTACCTTGGAAAGTACAGTGACAGCCGATAAAAGTTATAGTCAACATTATGTACATTAATATTAAGGTAATCAACATGACTGATTTCTGAACAGAATATAACTTTATTTGTTGCCAAGACATAGTCCACAGCATGTTTGTCTGAATTTGTAAGGATGAAGGTGTAGTAGTACATAAATAATGGGGTAAAAGTCAGTGATGAATTGCACCTTTTTATTTATGTTTGCTTGAGCGGCAATTTTTTTCTGCTTTGTTATTTTGTTTGCTTGTTCTCACAGGTTGTTTTTTGAGCACGATGGGTGGATGGGAGAACATCAGCATCCACAACTCCTTATCTGTTTCTCAGAAAAACCATTGTCTTCATTTTACTCGCCTCAGTCGAGGAACAAACATGCCATTGCTTCCGCTCAGTGCAGCCTTTGCTGTCTATGGCTCACATCCAAACAAGGCCCTACACCATCTCACTTCTCCACATTTACATGGTAGGTCTGCCACATTAAGTAACCCACTAGCCTTGAGGGAGTGAGATATAAAGCCTGAGCCTTTCTTGATTTGATGGCTGTTTACTACTACTACTACATTGCTCTCTCCTCATCTGTCCTGACTGATTTTCCTCTGGTGATCAGGGGGCTCTTGGGCAGTCTGTGGAACCATTTGGGTGATGCTAGATACAATAGCACATAATTTCCCAGAACATTCAGAGCTGGGGAAAATAAGGGTCAGCGAATGGCATCAATATCTTTGGCATATAGTAACTGCTTGAACACTCTGGTCACATGAGCCCACCCATTGTCCCAAAAAAAACACAAACAAACAAAAAAAAACAAGTCCACTGCACCAGCATAATGTCTCAGGATTCCCTCCACATAACTAACAGCTCTCAGGGTGCCTTTGGATAGCACTGCAAAACTGGTCATTCCTGATCTTTTGCAGACAGCATCATAAATTCGCCACACCATCTTCAAGCTCTTTCTTCTCTCTCTGCAAAGAGAATGGGGCACCAGTAATGGACTAGCAAGTTTGGGTGGAGGAATCTTCAAACTTGGATTTGCAGCCTATCTCCAAGGCAAATTTGCCACATGTAGGCTATTATGAAGTGTTTATACATGTCAGGTCCTGGTAAAGGACATGCTGAGTCGTCATCCTTAAAGAAGAGAATCTGCTGACCAAATTAGCTTTGCAGGGGGAAACCCCTGTTACACAAGAGAATGACATTTAAACTGCCTCTCTTTCTTAAATCATCCTTATAACAAGTCTCTGTGTTGCTGTCTCTACTTGCTATAGTTTCACAACTGTATATTTCAATGAGTTGATTATTTTACTACCCAAATTTCCTTTTTTTTCTGTTTGCATTCCAGCTCTTTCTCTCTTCTTGTTTTTTCTCCGATGCCATTTCTGCTCTGCTCCACCCCCAGTTGAGCCCTCACACGCTCCCTCCCTTGTCGTTCATCTTCTGGTCATTCCTGCACTGACACCCTCCCTCCCTCGTCTCTCTTTCACCATACGATACTCCTCTGTTGACATGGCCGTCCATGTGTTGCTATAGCAACCAGACGTTTCTGCTGACCCCTACCTTGCTTCGCATGACAGAGCTGCAGGATGTGCAGTCATAGGGTGAAGATTAGCCGTTTGGTCTGATTTATAAGCGCGTGCACACAGCTGAACATGCACATGAACGTGCACACGTATTAGGCATGCATTCACATCCATTTAGAAACATATGCATGCACAAACAGTCAAGTGAAAACAAAATATTCCTTCAATATTTTTATTTTATATTAAAAATAACATTCATTACAGTAACAGTTGTACAACCAATAATTATAATCTCAAACAACAATAATTACACTTGAGAACCAGAGGATTTCACATCCCCCCTCCTTTTTTTAAATAAATTAAGAAATAAAGTTTTTCTTTTTTCCCGTGGAGATCATTTTCTAAAAGCATTCATACAATACAGTGTTGGCTATAACTGGCTCACAGCGATCTCTAGCAGGCCAGGTCTTTAAGACTTGTTTTAATGTGGATATTCATAGCAGGTTATCTAAGCAGGCATTTAGCTGTTATTCCATTCCATTTTGATCTGGCAGTAGTACAAAATGAGCAGGTTATCGATATTTTCCAGTATATTTAGCTACAGTACACGGTAGAGCACTTCTCTAAAGTCAGTGTTGTATGGTCAGTGTATGGCTACTCCAGTGTTAGATAACGTTAGACATTTTAGGATAACAGTAAGGTTTGGCATTGAGGCCTGAACTGCACTCTGCAGTTTCCAGTTATCACCCCAGTGTAGAAATCCAGTTCTCCATGTCTCCAGTTTCAAATTGAGACCCAAACACTTCCAAGTCCAAGTCAGATTCTCCATCTGATGAACCACAAGGTAGAAGTGAAAGGTGTTACAGTCGCCAAACAATGGCTGCAAACTGCAATAAGAGACCGCCAGTCGAGTCTGTTTCAGCACCTCACACACTTCCCATTCATCAGTCCAGATCAGTTGGACTTGTGGTTAACCAAATGACATCCAGTGTGTCAAACACCCTCTGGTCCACAGAGTTCATATGATTGCACTTTTATAAAATCCTTAACGCTGGATGGTCCGCGGCATCTCTGGAGCGTGAGACTCCATGTGAAGCCGTCCACTGAAAACAGCACAACTGTTTGCACCCTCAGCTCAGACTGTCCAGCGTATAAGAAACCCATTCTTCTGGTGTTTCCACATTCATTTGGAGCAATGTTTCTGGCTGAAATCTTCCTGTTAGAAAAGCAAAAGAACAGTCAGATAAGTCACGTGTTCATTTTCAACTTTTTGTCTACACTGATACAGTATTTACCTGATAACCCTTGGGTTACAGGGTATGTTGCCATAGCAAATCCCTACATCTTAGGTTTGTCCTTACTTTTACCAAATTTCTGTCTTGTTATTTCTGTATATTAGCATTTTGAAGCCTGCTGCTGATTTAAATGCTGACTGCCACAAAACTCTGAAGAGTAAATATGCACAAATTCCTGTATTACTAATTATTGACAGAAGCCAGCAGTGGCTGATGGATTTCAGAATCTTTACATTTATCATTTTATCGAATAAAATATTAACACTAGTAATTAAAATAAAGGATCAATTATTTCATCAGAAAGATCAGCGATCCCAGCGTCCATTCCGCCGATAAGAATACAAAGTTTGAAAAGTAGCAATGCATAGACTACCACCCTCATGTTAAACAATATTCTCCCTTCTTCAAAGTTTTTCATTCACCTCTCTCTTAACCCTCTGTCTGTCTCCTTCATCTCACCTTGCAGGTTTACATGATCATAGCTCTCATGGATGCTTTGCTGATGCGTTTGCGGTGCTTCCTCCTGCGGCGTGGCGAAGCGGGACGAAACGGAGCTTTACGGGCTGAAGGCGAAAGGGGAGCCGCCGTAGAGGGAGCTGGAAGAGATAAAACAGGCAGTAGAAACAAAATCAGTCAACTTTTTTCTGCAGTTGTTCGGCCACGTTTGAACAGATAACCTGTTCCTATTCAAGTACTAAGTGAAGCAAAGAATGAATACATGGTGTAGAACTTATGTAGAGGCTCCAATTGTACCCTGAAGGGCACCTGATAACCTTGAAGCCTGTGTAACAAAGCCCGTGGCTGCCTGCAGGTTTTCCCACAGTCAGAAGTTCAGCCTTCTGACTGCAGAGCTCTCAGGGGATTGAGGAAGAATGGCAGGACACATGTGGCCATGTTGTTTAGTCATACATGTACTCTGAGCTGCATCCTGTCTGGGAAACATGCGCGAGGCAAAAAAAAATTATGGTGGAGTTGTGTGACAGTTGCCATTTGTCTGTTTGACTGTCAACAAAAATACACAGAAACTACACAACTAAATTGCTTGCAACTTGCTGGACTTGTTGGAAATGAGTAAAGAAAGAGCTGGTTAAATTTGATTAAATGTGGATCTTAAAGGTGCAAAATATGAAAAACAGAGCACTGGCCATCACGGAGGATATGTCAGATATGTCCTTCCAGTACTCCTGTAATACATTAAAAACTAAAATGACTGTTAACACTGAGTACGATTTACACATCCAGGGTGGTGATGTGTATCCAAAAATCTGTCCAGCAGTGTTTTTGCTTTTCACACCACCTTTTCACTTAAAACAACATAGGCTTTTGAATTCAGTTTTAAAAAATGGTGTTTGCACACACACACACACACACACACACACACGCACACTTGAACAGTACCTGTATTAAATGTAGTTGGCTTTGGTCTCTGGTGCGGATGATGCAGATGAAGATGAGTCTGCTCATTCGGTTCCCTCTGTACCAGCTCCAGAAGTTTCTGCCTCCTTTCCGCCTCCGTTAAGCGACCGTCTTCACTGGTCACATTAGAGTCTTTTTTCTTCCCCTGATTGCCCAGCTCTGTGGTGGCCGAATCCCCACTGTTGGCTGAGCCACTTTCCTCCCTCTCGTTCCCTTCTTTTTGACTGGCTGTTTCAGTTTCAGCTTGTTTGTGATTTGTGACCGCTATACTTTTTTGGCTGGTCACAAAGTCTTTCTGAATGGTTGTTAATGGAAGGGTGGAGGTCTCTTCAAATTTGGGTGGCTCAGTTTGGCTGGCAGGGGGGGACGCGCTGTCTGACTGGGGAGCGTCGAGGCGATACTGTGTCCTCAGCTCTCGGTCCTCCGTTCCTCCGTGGTTGTACAGCTGTGGATAATGTGACTGATGATGATGCTTATACTGCTGCCTTTGCTGATGCTCTAACAACTGTTGCTGTCTCTTTGTGTGATCGGGGTGATGCACTTGGCCACCACTGTTTGATGTATGCACACCGCTTTCCTCCCTGCTTCCTTCAAACCCACTCCCGTGCCCAACTTGCTGTGTACTTGCCATGACACTGTGCTCCGCCCTCGCTTCAGACGGCCAGCTGCTGACCGGCCGGAGCAACCCAGGCTGGGGTATCTGATGCACCCTAGGCTGGGTCCAGTGTACAAGCTGGGTGTAACTTCCATGCTGCCACTGCCTCACCGCCGGCTCACGCTCTTCAGGACCGTAATGCTGCTGGTTGTACTTCAGGTCATCGTGGCGATGGAGGTCGGCCTTGGAGGTCTGAGTCTTGGGTGAAGGGGGCTGAACGGGCCGGGGAATGTGGGAGGACGGTGGCGGCTGTTGTGGGGGAGGTGGAGGAGGAATGGGGTTAGAGGGAACAGATGAGGAGGAAGTGGAGGACAGGCTCTGGCACCTGCAGCTGATGTGATCTTCCACTGAGATGATGGCTTTCTCATAGTGGGGCTTCTTGTTAATGTACTGAATCTTTATCACCTGGAAGAAAAAAAAAGGTGGAACAAGATCACAAAATTAGCACAATTGACTGTGATTTAAAAAAGTCGCAAATACAGAACTAAACTATAAAATTATTTCTGTGTTTGTAATGAGGCATGTTTTGGAATGAGTAGCAAAGCGCTCTAATTGCTGCTGACACTTTCAGACATGTTAGCATTTCCAGGATATCTGGTAGATCCTAGTCAAGACTTGTTTTCTCTTTTTATAAAGAAAAAAATGTTGATTTACCTGTTCTTTTAGCGTCATGCATAGACTCAGGTTGCAGATGTAAATTAACAATGTCAGTCTAAGTCACCTGAGGCAGTCAAATAAAAATCACAACACAAATCTTTGGCCAGCATTTAGCCTTTGTGCTCCTTTAACCTGGCTAATATGTTATATAATTCTGTAAATGTGCATTTAAAACCTGAAGTCAGTTACTCCCTGAAGTCATTAATGGCAGCTGCATGATCTGCATACCTGTAGGTATCTGGTGGAGGTGACTGTGGGGACACACTCCATCAGTCGAGTGTTGCAGCAGCCTGAACACCGCTGCACCTCCACACATGGCGGCCACAACAGGAAGTTGGCATTGCGGCGATCTAGCATAGATCTCGTTACTTCCATCACCTCTGTTCGCACTTTACAGGCCGCCTGCTGGGCTGGCTGTGCCTCCACTGTTAGTAGAGAAGAGAGGCAAAGGCAAGGATGAAAGTGTGAATTACAGGAGAACTAGTATAAGAGGTAAAAAAAAAAAAAAAATGGTTGTGAGGGATAAAAAGGTAGATGCTGAAACTTACCAAGACTTCTAATGTAGCGACCATGGGTGTGGTTTGGGAGAATATCATGCTCATCCTCTTCCTCTTCTATAAGAGAAGAAAGGAGAGGGGATCAAAGGATGAAAGTTAGCAGTGAACTTAATAGCAATCTTGGGTAAAATTAAACAAGCACTTTCACAGGCAACAGAAGTCCGTTAGGGCAGTTTTTAGCCAAACTCATTGTTCACTACACAAAGGAAGCCAATTTTTTTCCTCCACTAAAACAATTAGGCTATTTTCTGCTACAATTTGTCTCGCTGCTGTCAAGAATACTGTTGAGGCGAGATATGAGCAGTTAAATATAGCTCATGCATGGAACTGTGAGCGTATGTTTGCACTCTCACATATGTCGTCATTTCACACCACACGCCTCTAAGTCCTAATTATATCCCAGGGTATAGATTGCATGTGGTCACTCCGTGTGTCTACGTGCAGTACATTAATGTATAAAGTGTTTCTTAACAGCTCAAATTAATTCCCTGGTTCAGACAGAGAGCAGATCATATTGTTCTCAGAAGCTCATTTCTAATTTTATCTGAATATTTGCCTGTTTCTAATTGGATTGCTGATTCTTGTAGTCCTCATTCATATGTTAATATCCGACTCATTAAATTTTTGATAGCCAGCTAGCCAGCAGGCTATATAGCTGATTCTGCTAATTCTGGTAGCATTTTATTTTATGTTATATCTCTTTCTGAGGGCTAAGACTTTTATGTTTTTATTAAAAGTGAATACATATATTTACACAGCAATAACAAGAAACTCTTCTGCAGAGAAAATGGAAAATGCAAAACTGAGAAAAACATATATCTGAGCAATAGCATAATGCTAATGAACGTGTACTTAAATGCTAACAGTGACAATACTAGCCTTGCTAGCATAGTTATGATAATTTTAGGTAACAAAAAGAATGCTAACAATAGCATTTCACATGATGGTGTTTACGCCAGCTTCCCGTCATAAAGCAGTCACTGAAAACTTTTTTCATCTCTTTGCCTCATTGATTTTAAACACAGCATTAATGGTTATTTTTGTGCATTGTATTTATCAAGTTATTTTGATACTTTGAATTAAATACAAAGTACAGCTCAGGCTTACGTCACTCATTCTGAAGACGTCAAATACCTTTTGTACCCTATTTGTGCAGGAAAAAGCCCAAACGTTAACCATATGGCAATACCAGAGAAAAA
>VOQK01006560.1:50916-65253 GCA_015052645.1 Benitochromis conjunctus
ACCAGAGAAAAATTCAGGGATTCATGTTTAGACCAAAGCAAACTTCAATGCGATAGACCGAAGCAGAGTTCCAACATTGAGTCATGACCCAGAATTTAAGATGCTGAATAATTAAATTTGACCACCGGCATTGCTTAAAAAAGGAAAAATAAAGCAATAAAATGAGTCATTCATTCTTCATCATCTCAGAATCTTGATAAAACTAAAACTCAAAAATAACTGTCCTCAGCCAAAAAAGGGAAAAAAAAGTTTATTCTACCATAAAAACAAACTTTGAGTCACTTTCTCATGTCCTGTTTCTGAGCATCCTTCCCATTGCTGGTTCCTCTCTGTGGTCGACGTTATGTCACTGTTTTATTTATGCATTATGGAATGATCAAAGGTCTGTCTATTAATATATGTATCTGTGACTTGAGTCCTCTAAAGGGTAAGACTATAATTAATTTTTTAATCACCCGCTGGTGCACATTTGTGGGCAACTTAGTTTGGACTCTGTTTGAGGGTGGGGGCATAGAGAGGGGAGGTCTGTGTCTGTTATACAAACATCCATTACTCAAAACCAGGAGAGGAATCCAGAGCAGGAGAACAATGTAGTGACCTTGTGTTAAAGGCTTGTCTCTCTCTCTCTCCTTTTCAGTTTGTCAAACACACAAGGTCACTGCTACTCTCTCCTCCCATCTTTCTCCTTGTCATCAAACTGCTCTGTGGGTACACCCAAATGCTTACCTCCTCCACACCAGTCTTATTACTGTCTGTTTATGTGTGTGTGTACATGTGTGAGTTGTGGCCATTAGTACCTATTGCATTAGTCTCCTCCTGCAGAAGCAGCTTCAGGTCTTCCACAGAGGAGATGGGAGAGTTCCTCACCAGGTTGACCAGAGATGAAGGGAGTGGATCGCCCTGTTGAGACAAACACAGGTATTTGTAATAAATCATAACAATTTGTTTGGAAACAACTTTTATTGTGAGGTAAGCCCTCCACTAAAAAGAGCACGCATGGATACATGGATGAGGTTTTTGAATTTCAGTATCTTTCTCAAAGTGATTTTGATGCACAAGATCACTAAGCCGCTAATCGAATATTGAATTCTATTCAATTTAATACCCTAAAGAGGGAGAAAACCTAAACAACCAGATAACCCCCAGTGAGCAAGCAGTTTGTGACAGTGGAGAGGAAAAACTCCCTTTTAACAGGAAGAAACCTCAGGCAGAACCAGGCTCAGGGAGGGGCAGCCATCTGCCACAACCTGCCGCGATAAGAGGAGAGAGACAAGAGAAAAGACATGCTGTGGAAGAGAGCCAGAGATTAACGATAAACAACTAATGACTAAATGCAGAAAACTCATAGAGAATGAAAAGAGGTGAGTCAAAAAGAAACACTCAGTGCATCGTGGGAGGCTTAACTGATAACTGTGTCCCAAATCAGGACTTCTACACCAAATACATTGTCTTTCTTGTCGCATACTTTGCTAAAGGTTGAGGCATGTTTAGGTAAGGGAAATGACTCGAGGTGCTTCATATGTTCATATAAAGATATATAAAGAAGTACTCCCTGGGATCTTTACACAAACTTTGACATCTGCTTTGAGGCAGTTTTTTCTCACTTTGCACATTTGCCTATCAGGAGATAGCTTTACAAGTAAAACCTAAGCTACCCTTTTTTTCCTTCTCAATTAGCAGCGTGGATATTTTGTTAGTGAAACAAAGCTAGCGTTAAATGCTTTGTCACACAAAACCTTCACGACTGCAACACCAGCACAAGAACTTTATTGGCTGCTCGAGGGCTAAACTCAATCTTGAATTGCAATTAGCTGGATGTCTTGTTTGGGAAGGAAATGCAGGTCTAGTCTGGGCTTCAGGTCCAAGAGCCTGACCCTGAACTGTGGCACAGTTATTATTTTACACAGGAGGCAGGGAGTGTCCTCTTTGTAGAGGAAGGAATGCATTCATGGGAAAAAGGCACCACACATATACACCATTAATACATGGGCTCGCTGTGTTTTAAGGATTTTGGATCGTCAATTAAGTTTGGTAATTATTTCCCACAATGCCAAACGAGCAAGAGGATTGTACTGCATGAAACAGCAGAAGACAGTTGCAAATATGTCACAACAGTTACACAACTAGGCAGAATTGTGCACTGGCAGATAAAGAGAGACACGAGGAGTGAAACATTCAAATAAAATGAAGAGGGCTGGCACACAATATCTAAGTCCTTGATCTCCGGTCGAAATTTGCTCCAGTTTCGCTTCCTCCTTCAAAGGAAATGATGGTTGGGATTGGTGTTTGTTGCTCCCTCCTTGTCCATTTACCCACAAGGACAATTTTCCCCTTTTCTTTGTATCAATCCTGTCCATTTTTGTTCTTTTAGTTCAGTTGCAGTTCACCAGCCTAAACCATGTAGTTTGTGTTATAAAACAACACGAAAAGGAATGAAAAATATCCTTCAAGTTATGCAAGAAATCTCATTATCACTCAAAAATAAAGAGAGAGAGAGAAGTCATGCAATAATAAATGAAGTTTTAATGAAACGTACTGCATGATTTAATTACGTATTCAGCGGGGCTGTTTTTAAGGGCAGGCCCTTGTGGTTTCTTTATCGAGATCAAAGGCGAATGACTCAGATGTCATTGGCACATTTTGCTTTGGTTGGCTCTGAGTTAGCACAATCTCCAAGCAGTTGGAATAACACTTCATACTGTCACATGCCAGAAAAATGCCAAAACAAATCAAGCAGTGTTACAAACATGTGGATAACTCTCAGAGAGAGGCGGGAAAATGAAAGCAACGAAGTAGATACTATCGCTTTAATGATGATGAAAAAAATGTAAACCGTAAACATGTTTATATTATCCATTTTATCTCCCGTGAACACTTCATCTGCAGCAGTGATCAGGATCAGGATCACTGCAGACACAGCTAGTCAGGTAAGTTTTACAGATTTACAGATTTACTGTACAATTTCTCAGTATGTTTCCTATGGTGTGCATGTTCTCTGCTTTAATAAATGCTTTCTTCGTTCTTCCTCTGTGGTTTTAAGTGGCCAGTAAAGGTTTTATATTTTGATCAGCCGAATCCGATACCAACAAAGTAGCCGTTTTAATATGAAACAGCAAACAGTGTAGCTAATAAAATTAGTTAGAATTCTGCACCTAAATAGAACAGGTTTCTCCACACAATAACATAAAGCTTACTTTCCCTGAAAACACTCTTTGTAACTGCTTGTCTTAGATTTACTCTAAGTACAAAGATTCAGATCTTCACTCTGATTATATTTGATTTGCAATACAATTTGAACAGGGCTTAAACTTTGACAGTTGTAAGTCTGGAACAGCTTTATTAATGCTGCAGACATCTAGAAGAGGTAGAGCAGCTCATCTGTTAATTAGAAGGTTGGTGGTTTGACTGGCTCCTCCAGTCAACGTGCTAAAGTATCCTTGGGCAAGATACTGAATCCTGAGTTGTTCACTGGAGTGTGAATGTTTGATAGAAAGCACTTGGGCACAGACAAAGAATGCTTGCATGAATGTATGTGTTTATGAGAGATGTTATATAAAAGACTTCGGTTAGAGTAGAAAAGCACCACACATGACTCAATCCACATTTACCATCACAATAAAGAACCTTCCATCTCTATCTTCCACCTTCTAAGTCTTTCCCACCAGACACCAAAGTGTGCTACATGTGCTTCATGCAGGCTAAAAATAAGTCAATACGGACTTAACAATTGAAACCCTACCCTCCCAGGTAAGGCCCTGTTGGACTGCTGAACCTGCAATTAGCCAAATCCAAGTCTACCATCAGTGGACAAGATTTTCTAAAGCTTCAAAACAAAGCTAAGAGACAGTGCAGCAGCCTAGTTCCCTCTCAAACTACCTGATGACAGTAGGCAGTGATCACTGTGTTTATTTCTTATTTGTTTGCTTGTTTGTTGCCAAAAAGGGTCCCCATCACCTTTTTTGTCATGAATATACCAACACTGTCTGTCAGATGAGCTGACAGATATGACTGTATGCACCATGAGACTAAAAGAATCAGTCAGTGTAACATCTTCCTCCCCTCACCCCCAAGCGGTGACAGCAGTTGGCTGCTGCTTCCTGAGCTTAGATCTGCCACACGTGTCTTCCTGTTAAAAAGGAGTTTTTCCTTCCCACTGTCACCAAGTGCTTCATAATTGGGGATTTTCTGATTGTTGGGGTTTTCTCTGTACTATTGTAGGGTCTTTACAATATAAAGCTCCTTGAGGTGACTAATGTCGTGATTTGGCTTTATATATATAAAATTGAATTAAAACTAAAATCAATGTTTTCCTAAGGATGATCACCTGTTTAAAGTCCATCCTCTCTCTGATCCGGAATGCTTTCTTTTATCATCAGTTCATAGCCACCTATACGTTCATTTCCCCGACTAGCTTTCTGTTCTTTTGTCTCTTTCTGTCTGCTTTGTGGGCGTTGATGGCTCAGGACACCTGGATGACTTTCACAAGCCATTGGCTGACCTAGTTAAGCAAACACACATACACATACACACAGTCTCTTACACACACAACCTCGCCCCCTCTTTTCCCATTTATGTACAGATGCTTAACCACTTCACTGTCTGCCAAATATGTCCAGCGAGCCCCGCCACGCACTTGCACTCACACAGGCTGTTTCCACTATGCGAGAAGCTATCATTACTGCCCTTGTGCTAATTGCAAATGCACACAAACACATGCAGGCACAAACACTCAAAGAGAAATTAGAGAGCAGTGCAGTGAGACAGGGAATAGTTTCTCACTTGGACATGCAACAATCCCCCGGTTAAAAAATAAAGAATAAGAATGGGACTACAAGTTAAAAACAGTGGTTTGAGCAGAAAACCACAGTTCATTCTTTTCCATGTTAAACACACACACACACACAAATGAATGAAATATCCTGCCTTTTACAAATCTATTTTCTGCTGAGTGTGTGTGGCTGAGCGTATGGGTTAAAATAAGCGTATATAAGTTGTCACAGTCCACGAGGAGGTCATACACACATTCATGATAACACACTGCGTGGGGCCTGGGAGGAAGCCTGGAAGGCAAAAAGTTTGCATGGAATGTTTGAGGAGAAAGGCGAAGTGCAATGGAATGTAATTATGGGGCCAGCTGACTGCGCTCTCTCACACACACGCACACACACAAACATAAGCACAGACCCTGGAAAAAAATGAACACAAAATAACAGCAAATCTATATCTGTGACTACTGACTCATAATCACACCATGGTATCACAACACATGCCTCCTTTTATCAAAGATGAGGCAGACTGCCAACTTACTACTGCATAAACTGATAGACTTGAAGAGACCAGTGGGAACTCTCTCACTTACACACAAATATACAAACAAGCCCAAAACAAAGATTATGACCCCCATCCAACACCCACACACACACATACACACACACACTCCAACCGTGACTGCAGAGATGAGGGTACGGATGATGGATGGAGAGCCAACATGAGGACAAAGGGGAGCAGACGGGCGGGAGAAGAGATGAGCTGAGATGGAAAGAATAAGAAGGAGGAGGAGAAGCGAACAAAGTGACAGCAGCGGCGTAGATCATTACAGCAACTGCCGCTTCTGTACTGTGGCGTTTTTTAAGCGAGGTGATAAGTGAATCTTGTGTTTGCACGTTGGGTAATAAATTAATCAAAGTGCACTGGAAACTCGAGGGAGTCCTTCTACAAATACATTATTTGCACTGTAACCAAAAGGTGAAAATAATAACTTAATTAGCCATTTAGTCACTTGTCAAACAAAAGTGAGAGAAAGTCTTTCCTCTCAGCTCCTCACTTGTGAGCTGCTGCTTCTCTTAGTCTTAGTAGTCTTGTTTGGATTTTGGCCTCACAGTTTTGCCCAAGCAACTTTAAACGTTTCACTGCAAATACAACTGAATAAATAATAAAAAAAAATAAGAATAATAATAGACTTCGACAGCATAAATAGCTCCACTCTTCAGAATTACTCTTCACTGTGTTAGGGGCTAGCAACCTGTTTCAAAATAAAAGCCTGGCTATTAATTTATTAACTTATTTTTAAATCATTATGATGCGGTGGCCCTGAGAGGTCAAAAACACTGCAACTTAAGAAAACACCAGCAAATGGAAAAATACTGCAAAAGTAAACTCAACTACATTCGAGGTGGTTTTGATGCAGTCATCTGGCTAAAACGTTGGTGGCTAATTGTACTGCTTTTATACATATCTGATGCTCCTATACAGTCTATAGACGCAGTTTACGTTAGGCTACAAAACATCAAAATGGCAACCATAAAGCTAAAGGTGAACCCTCCAATGGTGGCCCACAAAACAACGGTGGCATCGCAGTGGCTATCGCCATCTTTTATATACAGTCTACAATATTTCCATTGTTTTCTGCACTTTCTTCTCATAGAATATTATAATGCTCATTCTGCATTACATAAGGCTGACAGTCTAAAATTCTGTGAAGGCTGTGTTTTTTCTCTAAAAATGAACTGCACGAGGCTTACAAACAAATACTCTTATGTGCCAATGCACTTTTTCTATTTGACACACATGCACTCACTCAGAGGCATAACCCCTCTGCAGTACACACAAATACAAAAAAAACACAAGCACATATGTCCGCTAACACATACACAGCTATGCCCAATCGCGTATCCAGATGTGCACACACACACACACAGAAATACACACACCGCTACACGGCACGCAAAGTCCCTGAAATCCCTGGCAGATTAGTTGTTGTTCTTATGTAAAATGGATCAAGCCGACAGGCAGCAGCAGCAAATCATCCCCACTCGCCCGCAGAGACAATAGTCAGGCAACAACCTGTTCAGGAGCCACCAATCAGCATCTGTGACTTAAACAGCAGAAGATGAAAGAATTAAGGTCTGACCTGATGAGTGAGTGCTTTTGTGTATTTGACTCCAGTTCCATTTAAGTGGATTTTAAAAAAAATGAAAAGATGAAACAACTCTAACTGTGTGTGCATTCACACTGTACCTGTTTGACAACATAATGCAAAAGACGTGACGGTTTAACTTCATAATCATCAACAGCAGGCTGAAAAACAATTACTGCCACATAAATTATAATAAAGATTTCTGGTTTTACTGATAACATCAACCTGCAGTGTCACGATGTAGCTGGATTACCTGCGTATGAGTGAAGTGTATTCCACCGACAGATGTCACCAAACTAAGACAGCCAAAGACGTCTTTTTGTGTGAGCCAAACACTGAGAGATGAACTGACTTTACGAGTAAATTCATAATGCTAATTAACCTGAGTGTGCCAATACTTATAATGACTGGCCTACAAACTAGGGGCCACAAATTTAACTCCCACTGTACCCGGGTTCAACACAGTGAAGTTATTGAACCTCTGAAGCAGTAGCACACTGTCAATGGTGAACTGCACAGTGTTTGGAAGCTTTGTTTATTCAGAGTATGAGATAAAATGTTCTAAATATTTAAAGGAGGACTCCATTTGTTGGTTCCAACCATTAGAGGATGATGTGCTTTTTGAGGAAGAGATTCTGAGATTAGTAACAACAGAAGTCAAAGGAAGATGACACAAAATTTCAGGTCAGCTAAGGTGTAGTCACACTTTCATTCACCTCAACGGTATAACAAAGCAAACAATGTATATACTGCATATAAGCATGTACTGAGTTGCCTGGGACAGAGCTAACCATGTAGGAGGATATTCACGATAAATCCTGAATAGAAGTCTAGGTGTGACACTGATGCAACACTGGGCTGGATCTTTGGGCATAGTAACTGTGACACCATATTTCTTGCATCAACTTAATCATTGAGTTTAATCATTGCTAAAAATGTAGCTTGACCTTACTCAAATAACACTCACAGGGGTTTTTAGAAGGTGCCAACATTTTTTTGTGACTTAGGTGTGAATTTTTTTTTTCCAGGGCTCGAGGGAAACAAATGAATGGTGCTGCGAAACACTTGTGCACCATCTCGTAATGGGAAGTCCCAGCTTGTTAAATATTCTTGTGATCGTGATTATGTGCTAAAGTGGTCCACAGCAAATCCAAATGATTACAACTACTACATATGTATAAGATATATAGACATTATGTTTGTTTGTTTGTTTTTTACTGTAATTATACATGTGCAGTCTTTATTTGGCCAATTCTAAGTTTCTGTTCACAGAGATATATATAGCAGCTGGAACAATGGGTATCCTTAAAGGATTAATTCCATAGAAAGATGATTTTAAAGGTGTGGCGACAGAGGCCCTTGGTGTATTTGCCGTGACAACAAAAACAACAGCGATGTTGATGGATGGATTTTGGCTCCAGCTCCTTAGACTGGTATAACTCCTGATGCTGGGCCACTAGCCAAGGCCCACCCTCAACCTGGCTTTCCCGCTCTCTCTGTGACACTGTGACTTGCAATACATCTGGAATATGACCTTCTCGAAACGTGACAGAGAGAGAAGCAGATATTGCACAAGCTGCAGAGGCACAGAGATATAATTGGACAGACTCATGCACAGGTTCTCCCACATAAACACACAAACTGTACATTTTATCTTTTACTTGGCCCGTAATGTGTAACAGAAAACATCTACCCACCGTTTGTAGAATCACCTCAGGGAATAATATATGTCAAACACTTACTCACAAGTCAAGTATTCACATTGGCTCACTATGTGAACATGAACTCATAACGGTGTTGACTGTTGTGTTCACTGATATTAGATCCTACCTTTGGACAACTGTATTCTCAGGTTAGTAAAGATCAGAATAGGAAAGGCATCCCTGCCAGTCCCATCCTAAACATCTACGTGCTAATGGTTTCAACATCATGACCGTTTACAGGCTTCTCAGTGTGTCCTGGCCGTCTCACGGGTGGCCCTAAAGCCAACAATTTTTCCCACGCAGACATAAATGTTTGAGCCATGAAATAAAAAAATAAAAAAAAGGCTGACAAAAGTTTTGCTATAAATATAAAATACTAATCTTAAATCAAAATTCATTTTGTGCTGTTGTTTTTCTATACAGATCACTCCGGTCTTACTACCTCCATCATCTTTAAATCAACAGTGCGACTATATTGATTCTTAACCTGTGTCTTCTTGTAAATGTTTACGTTCCACAATCTTACCTCAGCGCTCCCGAGCCGGAGACGGGCCGCTAAAAGCGCAGCCAGCAGCAGCACCAGGACCCAGGACCTCATGTTGCCGCCCAGCCAGAGGAGCCGCAAGCGACCGGCTGGGCATTTAGCACTTCGGTGTCCAATCTCCCGGCTGCACCGAGCGTCCTCCCGGTGTGCTGACCTCTGGTGCAAAGCACGCACTGTTAAATATCCCCAAATGTGTCACTGCCTACAAGCGCCGCTTGTCCAAATGTTTGCTCACGGTGACTCACGCGCAGGCTAGACGTCTGACTCTGTCCATACCGCTTTTTTGGAAAACTCGGGAGACGTCAAGGGTACCTTATAGTGCGATAAGTGCGTAAAGCCGGGTGTTGGGAAACAACAAAAAATGCAGCCACACAGTTCCTGTTATATCAACGTGTAATGCAAAAGACAGTCCAAATAACGTCCTCCAAATATGCAAATAAAAAGGTTCGTGCGCGTGTGCCAAGGTGTTCGATTCGTCCACTTTCTGGACAAGAAAAAAAAATCGAGTAAAACTGTTTAAATCGCAAGTTCTCGTTCCAAAACTGCAGTTAGATGTAACAACGATGCAACTTTATAGTTACATTTTGAGCCCCACATCTCCAAAGGTCCGTGCGTAAAAGTTGGTTCACATTGGACTTGCGCGTCGTGCGTAATTCTCTGGACTCTGCTTTGAAATAAAAGTCAGATTATTCTCATCCCAGCGCGGTTTATCTCACTGCAAAACCCGAGCGTGTTTCTCGTAGATAGCGGCTCTTTTTATGTCTCGTGCTTGGCTGCGTGTCTGTTCCTCCTCCGGGCGCTCGACCGCTCGTTCATCCGCTGGATCAGGTTGTTCTCTCCCGTCGTGCCTCTCTCCTCTCTAAATGCGACTCGAGCGCCGAGTCTCTTTTCCTAATAGAAACAGAGCTTGAAGTTTAATAATCAAGCTGGGCTGATGGAATAAACACGTACCGGAAAACATCTGATTTGAAGTTTTAAAAATAAACTATTCGTGCTTTGAGAGTCATTTAGCCTCGTATTTATCATGATATAGGGATAATCTACGTGGGAATGCACTCAAATAACAAATTTTCACTAAATTCTGGGACACAGCGTTTCATTTAATAATACATATGTCGCGGGGAAAGAATTACTTTGAAAGTTTCTCTCCGGAAGTCTGTGTCCTCATGTTGCCATGTCATGAAATTGACGTAAAAGTCGTAAAAATTTCTCCGGGGGTTCGGTTTTCTCTTCTTGCCACCTTCTTATTAGTAGCAAGGAAACCCAAGAGGCTGTGAGTGCTCTTAAAGGGAAAGTCTGTGCTATTAAAGATCGAATATTATTTTCCATCTGCATAAATCTCAGTCAAGGATGTTAGCTGTGTTCATAATCTCAAACTGTCATATTTGGTGACAAACTCTTTCCGCCATATAAAACGCATTTTTAGCAGCTGTGTGGTGCAGCTGGGGAATTTTCCCTTTCGTCTCATTTATAATCCGTAGCACTTTTAGAATATGAGAAACAGAAGAGAGATTTGTTCCTTGTAGTGAAAAAATATACTGACTGTGTGTTGCATCATCAGCAAATTCAGTTCGTTTTATAAAGTTAAGAGTCAGAGCTGAAAAAAATAGTTTTACTGAAAAAAATTCAAAGCATTTTCTGTAATCTGGTTGGATTATAGTTTGGATTGAACGATTGGGGGTGGGGGTTAGCAAAGAGCACAAAACAAACAGAAGCAGAAAGTCCAGACAATCCCTTGATTGCATTTTGAAAGTACTTCACTGGCTGCGCTGCTTCAGTTGAAGACAAGGTGAACCTCACCTGTTACCAAGATAGAGATGGATTGTCTGTCAGACACTTAAAAAAAACTACAAATTCAGGTTTCTTGCTCTACCGAGAATGTCAGAATGTGCAAAATATGCAAAATGGCTTGGTTTGTCCTACACACACATCACGACAAGCTGATTCTTATCATCTGTTTCACATGTTTTCAAAAGGACTGAAGGCAAATTATTTTCTTCCTACTGAGATAAGCCGTCAGCACTTTGAATATCTAAAAGTATTAGTGAGGCTTACATTATCCTCTGGTACAGAACTTTATCTAAAAGGTTTTAAATATGAACTATTATGGCATGTTTTTCTTTTTAAAAAATGGCATCACACAGTGACAAACCACCTTCATATTAGTGTGGGGAAGAGAGTATGTTTTTCATGTTTGTCTTTATTTTATTGGCCTGCAAGGGGGGGGGGTATGTTTTGTTTTGAACTGAGAAGCTCAGTGACTTGAAGATAAATGCACTCTAGCTGTAGACAGTGAATGTTTTCCAGGAAGCTCATTTTGGGGTCATGGCTGGATGGACCACTATGGAAGCCAGGGGTCACGTTAGATTCTTCCTCACTGCTGAGGGAAGACAGAGGAAGCAGGCATCCCTCTTTAGCTATTCTTGGACCGCATGCACACACATACACATACTCACACACTAGCAAATTGGCAGACCTTGGGATCACTCTGCTGTCAATGACAGGATGAAGTGTGACCTCTCAAATGTAATAATGGAAGCATGGTATATATACAGTTTGTGTGCGTGTGATAACTTGAAAGTGTATCGGGTTTACGGTGCTACTTGCTGTCAGTTCTGATGGTTCAGCATGAAATTCCTGGTATGTCAGACAGGAAGGATACAAACCATGCACATGCACATGTGTTTGAGCAGGTGAACTACTGCAGAAGAGCTTGCATAGGTGTCCATGACACTGGGAGACACAGATGTGCGAATACAGCCTCCTTTTCTGTGTCATCTCAAAGCCAGGGGTGGCACAAACTCACCAGCAAAGTCATTTAGATATGATGGTGAAACAAAAGCAACAAAGCTATTAATAGTTGCACTGAAAATATACTCAATTCAATTCTATTTGTTTCAGTTTTATTTATATAGTGCCAAATTACAACAACAGTCACCCCAGTATCTCTTAAAGAAATGAGGAAGAAATCTAGCTTTCTTTGGTGGATCTGTGAAATTAATGATTGCAATCAAGAAACAGAAACTCAGTGCTGACAAATTTCACTTTGAGTCATTACATTTTGATAACACTTATGCTTTTGTGCTTAAAACCCTGAACTTTAAGATTTAAATATATGCCGTTTAAGCCAGGCTATTGTAACACCACTGGACCCATTTCCCCAAAGCTTTTAAAAAAGTTCTTGCAGAAAGTTTTTTACAGTTTTACAGCTGAGTACCCATAAAAATAGCTTTGTACTGGATTACATATGAATCTCCATATTTGATGTCAAAGATAATTTGAGAAATCATACACTACCTCCTGCATAGAAACTCTCTTTTAATATATTTTTGACATAAAACACCAAGTTCTTACCATAGACTGTATATAAAAGATGGACATAGTCACCGTGCCATCATCCATTGGTTATGGACTACCATTTTCAAGCATTCGGTTTAGAATTTTGTCTGCCATCATAACTTGGTAGCCTGGTGAGCTACCGTGTTTGCGGGGTATCGTTGAATCACTGTGATATTAAACTGGATAAAAAATGGCACTGCTAGCACAAAGCAAAATGCAAAAAAAAGGGGAAAAAAGTCAAAATAATGTTTTGGACCAGGCTGAAAATCTCTTAATTCCTACAAAAACCTGAGTATTTTAGTTAAAGTCTAAAGGAATTGACTCACTTTGTTTCCCAAGTGGACATTCAAGGTACTGCAGCTTTTTGACATTTTAACATTTTCTATGTGTTCATTATGAATTGGAATAAGATGGAGCACAAATAAATGTGTTTACAGGAGGATCCACATTCACTTGGTTGCAAAAATAAGATCAGGCCCAAAAAAAACCAAAAAACTGAAAAAGGACAAAAAGACTAACTAATTTCCTCTGACCAGAGTCAACAAAGAAGTAACAAAAGAGGTTTCAGCCAGTCAAATTTAGTAGCTCATGTTGGTTTAATTCAAACAGCATGTCTGAGTTGTAGCATATGAAGGTTGTCGTACCATTCGTTTGCTTTCACTCTCACACTCTCTTTCTTTTTTTAAACCTTGCTGCACATGTGAGTCTGTGTAAGAGTGTTAATTAACTTCCTGTCTAATATCCTTATCTAATTAAAGGGGGAAATTTCATCCCCTCTCTCCTCTTGCTGACTTCCTCTTTCACCACAGCCAGTTGTAGAATGAAGAAAACAAATGCTGTGCTCCTAACAAAGTTCAAGCTCGTGTCACAGATTTAACACACAACATCGGAAACTTGTCCCGCTGCTGCCTCGGCGGGCTGTCTCATTTAGGGCTTATTGAATCTTCTACAAGATGATTTTCCTGCTATATCCCAGAGGATCAAAAGTTGTTGGTTTTGGTGGGATAAACAAGTTATCATTAAAAACCTCTCCTTTGTTTAAAGCAACAGCTGACCCCAGTGAGGTCACAGTGAAGTAAAATGTGCAAAACTAAACTCTGAAGTAGGGATTTAAGGATCACTGAAGCTTTATAATACTCTATTTTCATCCCTAATATCTGCTCTATTTTTCACTCCATAAACTCATCCTGTGCAGTAACAAGTTTTCTTGCTGAAGATGAATTCAGGGACAAAGACTCTAGTAAATAAGATGTCATAATTATTGTTCTGGTGAACTGATGCATTCAGATGGCGTTACATTAGCCAGAGGACTGCGTTATAGGAGGAAAATAGGATGAAGTGCCACAAAGTGGACTTCTGCGAATAGCTAGCTTCAAAAGTGGGTTTATCCCCATAGGCTTTTATGTTTTATACAGACTAGTACAAAAACAGCTTTGGTCTTTTGTCTAATTTTTCCTTGTCAGCTGTCTGTTAGCTGTCTTTTAGCTCTCTACCAGACATTGTTTTAGCTAATTGTAGTCACTGAAAAGGACCTCTCAACCATGTCTGTGGTATTTGTGCCTTGTGAAGCATTTTAATTCAATTATCTTTCCAATAATATATATAATAATAATATATATAATAAATCACTATCATTGTGTGAGCAATTAGCAGTGAGTGATTGTAAGTCGGAAGTGTTAGCATTGCTAACACTAAACTAGCTAGTGTTAGATCTATCTCACCCTCTCTTGTGAAGACCTGGAAATTATTTTATTTTGCGTCCCTACATTGTCTTGGAATTGGTGTTAATCAAATACTAAATGTGCTCGGGGGGGGGGGGGGGAATACCCACGGGG
>VOQK01006560.1:78451-88729 GCA_015052645.1 Benitochromis conjunctus
TTACCTTTCTATTCCACCTATTTTCTAAAGAAATTGGCTAAACACTGATTATGTGACATTGGTGGGGTTACGGGTTATTATGCTCAGAGTTGTAATATTTGAAGTTTGCTTTGAGGGTGGGTTTAGAGAAAAGGCTATGTAAGCATCAAATAAAGTACACTAATTAACAATACACTTTTACATTACCCACAGCGCGGTTGCTCTTTTTACACCAGGGCACTGCTTGTTCTTCTCACACTTATCAACCTTAGTGTCATGAGTCAGCAAAAGAGTTTCTCAGCACAGTTTTGGATGGTCAAGATGTTCATTGAAAAGCTTCACAATTAATCTCATTTTAATCTGAATCACAAATTTAAACGAGTCTGCAATACTGAAAATGCATACATGCCAATAGAACACAACAACCCTGAATAAACACCTGACCACTTGCAAGTTCTACATACAAACTCAAAGCCAACAACACAAAGCAAAGATGAAAACCAGCTCAAAGAGACCTCAAAGCGATTGCCATGATTCTCCTTTGGAAACATGAACACTGACTGCTCATCACTGCTTTTGTTACCTGTTGAGAATCAGGGTCTGGCTGCTGGGCTGGGGTCGGCCTTCACTCACCTTTATCATCACTCTGGGTTCTTGCCTTAGCTTTGTGTTAGGCAAAGTTGCGCTAGTAGTATAATGTGGTTGTTTCTGTCTTATTGGCAATTTACTCTTTAAAAACACACTCTTATTCTTTCGTGGAATAAAAATATTAGTAATGTGCGTATCTCTACTCCTCAAAACTTGAAGAACACATAAGCATTTTTCTAATTCCTGCACAGGAACTAAAATTAGCTGAGTGCAAGTGTGCACTGAGACATCTTTGACTTTTTTCATTCTATCTGCCTGTTGTGCGGACAATTGAAGAGCCTTTAACACAAGCAACAACATAACTGTAGCTGTAATGTGATTACTGAGTAACTGTACAATAATATGTTACATTACTGCATTATTGCATTATGTGTGCACCCAACCCTGACACTGGTATGTTAAATTTGGGGTGCACTGTGCAGTTAAGAGACTAAAATACAAATACAGATCCCTCTAATCACTGTCATGTGTCTCCTTGGTGTTGAGATACACACAGTGACAAATTCAATTTATTTTTATACAAAAAGACACACTTCTTGAGCGAGCTAAGCTAGCAACAAAGGATGTCCCCATCCATAGTTTGAATAGGAGTCACTGTAACCCTTTTTGTTGATAGAGAGTGCTGTCTAATATGTGGAACAAAATCTCTCATATTTTTTCCGTTGGGTTGAGATGTTGTGACTGTTAAGATGATAGTATATTTACCCAGTGTGTGTGTGTGTGTGTTTTCAAAAATATGCATAGTGATACTGTAGATGTGCAGCATATGTCCTTGTAATGCTGCTTGTAACTTTACAAGCAGTGTGTGTGCTGTCCTTGAGGTGTGAGATAAAAGAGTGTCAGCCACAGTTCAGGTAACACTGAAGAATAGAGCAACAAGGGAAAATCAAAACACCAACAGGTGGTCCCACACACAGAGCGGGCAGTTTACTGTGGAAGAGTTAGCACCGACAATTGCAAACTGCAAAGCAGTGCAGATGAGATAGATTTGAAGAGGTGACAGACTGGACAGGAACAAACAGGAGGTACAAAAAGAGTTCACTTACTAAATGCACCTATTCCTCTCTATGCTAGTGCTGTGTGATACTGCAAATGTCTGTCGATCCTATGCCAAGTATATACGGAGCTAGTACTGATACTTTTGAAACTTATAAATGCAACGTATGTAGGGCAGGGCCGACGTGGAATGAGTTATAAGATGAGTCATTAGCTTATAAAACCCCTCAGATTTTCATGTATTTTGAAACTTTTGAACTTTTTTCTAAAGCGCTTTTAGACAACTGATGTTGTTGAAATGTGCTGACAGTCACCACACAATGGTTCACACATTTTTATACTTCATGTTTGAGGTAGATTTCTTTCATCTACAGTAAAATAACTTATTTAACACAATTCAGTGGTCTGAATTTGAATGAATATAGCCTATAGGTAATACGTCTGCCAAAGTAATGACGATACTTTATCCTTATCAGTAGTTAATGTTAAAGTGTGACTGTGTGAGAGGAGCTGTGTTTCCACACACGTATCCTTAAGACTAAGATGACAGAAACAAACTAAAGTGTGAATCCTAGTATGCTAGCATCTATCTGATACCAATACCAGCATTGGGATCAGTACAGCCTTTACTGTCAGGAGCTCAGTCTTTCCCACTTAAGACGGGAGGCATAAAGGAGTCATGGCAACAGACATTTAACAAAATAAGGCTCGTCTTCTTGTGAGCTGTCATTTTTAAGAGGCAAATTCGGGGGTGGGGCACTGCTACATCATTTTGTTCCAGCTGTGCTTTGTGATCTGTGTCAGATGAGCAGAAATAACTTTTATGATCACTAATGTGGATGATAGTTTGCTAATGCGTTCTGTCTCATTGCTCCTCCAACCGACCTTCTCTGTGCTGTGCTCTAGATTTAAAGTGAGACATCATTCAAGATGTCGTGCCGACATGCGCTTCTTCAGATCAGACGTGAGAGAGAAGACAGGATAATAGCTGACATTTTTTCTTTTATAGGGAAAAAAATGTCAGCCATGTTCTACATTCAAGTTAGTGCAATGTGTGTTTGCTGAATAGACCTAACTGCAATGGGATTCTCACAGAGTGATTCCTGCAATGAGCAACATGAATGCTTCAGAAAATGCTGATAGTCTAAGGTTTGTGATGATGAATCAAAACACTGAAGGCTGTTTCCATGGCTTTGATTGTGTGCTTTTTTATGCCATTTAAAGTTGTAATTTAAAGAGACTAAATGAAAGAATTGTTAAAAGTGGTGTCAAGATAATGAAAGTCAGCCAAATAGTTTAAGTAGCAGTAAAACATGTGAACAATGTTTGGAGGTCATGGAAAAATCAAACTCTCTCTGAGGTCGTGACCCAGGCAAACATAAATGTCTGGCCCGTGCTTCACACTCTACATCTGGTGGATTTGTTCCCATAAATCTCTTCCCCTCACACGCTCAGACACTCGTGCCCTCTCATAGTCTCCCTCCATCAGTCATGGCCTTTCATGTATCAATGGCTCCATTGACAGGCCTGCGTGAGTCTCTCTGGGTGGATCCTGCTTTTGGGATTTTAGTCCTCCATTAGACATCCTTACCTAATGTTTCCACACACAGATACATGCTGTCACTCTGCTTATCTACCAAATTCATCAAATCTATTTTACACTCACTGGGTTTAATGCAAGTGCACAATTTTACGTCCAAAAGTAAAATCAAGTTGTAAAACCTGCAGTTCCTTAAATGGCCACACGAGGCTTGAGTCAGTCCCTTTGGACTCCTTTGCTAAAATGCCAAACTCTACAGCAGAAATGATCACATTTCCTGACAACTGTGCAAGAATGAATCATTTAATACATAACATACATTTAATACATAACATACATTTAATACATAACAGCTCCATTTAGATATCAGTACAGTTATACACAAAAATAGCATGGATAGCATGAAGTCTGTGCTCCTGTTTTGGGGAGTGAAATTGTCGTACTTTGCTTTTGTATTACTTTGCACTCATTAGTAGCTACCTCTAAGTACATCCACAGGGTTTATTAATGTACTTGGCTAACCAAGCTAGCTAGCATTTACTGATAACTTAATACTCCACCTTCATTCATATATGGTCATTTCTGCCTCCAAAAATTTTACTGTTAATAGACAAAATTCTAAACTTCGGTCCACAAACCAAAGGGTAATGACATCATGGTGGTTACTTCCATCCTTTATATACATTTAATAACTGAATGTTTCGATATGGTTGGGCAATTAGTAAAATTGAAAACATTATTACAAGAAATGCAAAGAATGAATACATATGTTTATGATTCTTTATGATGAGCCTTTTGATTTTTTTTTTTCATTTTTATTGTTGTTGCAAATGATTGCTATAAATACAAACAGTGTTGCTATTCTATCCCTTTATTGGACAGGCTGTGGCAGAACTCCAGACATGAGCACATAAGGAGACTCCCTTTGTTGTGGTGGGGAAGTGAGAGGTGAAGATTTGTGGTGTCTGCAGCACCCAGGTGGAGATGCACAGTTTAATAACTTGTATACCATTGTGACGCTCAGAAACACACCCATCGGCATCTATGCATGCATACACTTGCACATGTGCATTCATCCGCAGACTAGTACTTAATGTGTGCACAGGTAACTCACACACAGTGGAAAAGTGCAGGAAAGTTTGGTGACCCGAATGCTGACCATTCAAAACGAATGTGTGTCGTGAACAGACAATATTTTCCACTTTCCCAAACACACATTAGGCAAAAGCCCCAGAAACCTGCAGCTGCCAAGTTTCCAACAGCAGAGGCTTGTAGTGTTTGCAGGTAAATTCCAGGTAGAATCCAATTTATACTCCCGCAAGCCATTATGGTTAAAAAAAATAATAAATCATCTCCTCTTAGTCACATACTCTCTCGTGCAATCATCAGACATATGTCAAATTTTCCCCGGGCATTGTCTCAACGCATTTTACAACCCACTCTTCCCCTTGATGTGTCTAAATTGCTGTCTCTGTGTTTGTGTACTGATGTGGTTGTGTCTGTCATTAGGGTACATGTTGCTCCAGCTATTCGTAGATTAGAAGAGGCTTATTGTGATGCACCCCGTGTTTCTTGTTCACACCCCGTCTTTATTTGCAGTGATTCATGGAGTTGTGCAAGTATAAATCTGGAGATGGCTTTTACCTTCACTGTATACAGGAGGTGACTGACAGGCTTATGCAGCACGCAGTTTTCTTCTTCCTCTTTTATCTGAAAGTCAGTCTTGCAGAAGAAGAATTCTGAAAGAAGCTAATGATACCCTACGAAACAAGAGAAGCAATGCAAACCCAATTCCAAACAGGCTGGGGATATGTGTAACACAATGAGCTAGCATGTGCCATAAAATGGTACATTTTCTCAGTTTACAACCTTGATATTCTTTGTGTGTTCTATTGTGAAGAAAATATGGGTTTATGGTTTTTACAGGTCATTGCATTTTCCTTTCTCTGTATTTTCCATTTTTCACCTTTTTTCGTGAACATTAAAAAAGAATTCATTAGCGCCTCATGATGATTTACTGTGACATTGATGGTGCAATTACTTAAATGTTTAAGTCATTCTTGATGGTGTAGCTTGCAGATACATACGTGTAGCGGCTTGTAAAATAAGTCAAACTGAGGGGAAACGCTTACACCTTCTCCCTCAGTTAAAAAAAAATCTGAAGCTAATTATTTTCACAGTCAATGACTTCGAAATAACACTGAGGTGACCTGTACTTGTCTTCCGGTCTACTCATCCCGAGGACAATCTGAGGAAGCAGAGATGGTGTTTCTTAATGGGGGTAGGTCCAAACAAATAACAACACTGATCTCCTTTTAAGGATTCTTTCCTCTTATTGCCTGAAACCCTGTGTGCCACTTTTCTGTCCCAGTCTGTCCACTACCTGTGATGTCAGCGATAAAGAAAATTCCCCACTGGTGAGATAGCAGGGCGGCTCCGGTTAATGAGTGACAGTATCTGGAAAGGACTTACTGGCCCCCTGTAACACAAAAACACACAAACAGACAGTGTGTCATGTTTCTCTTTCTCTGAAATCTGTCTTACTTAGACACATAAAATCACACACATAACAGTGAGTAATGTCTTTCCTGATTGCTCATTAGACTATTTTAAAGCAGTAAAAGGTAACACTGACACATACGTAAAGACCATCATAAAGTTGTGTGTCATACAAGTTTCACTCAGCAGACTGGGGTTAGACTCCGTTATGGAACCATTGTTTTTTGTTTTTCCTCCTAGTTTCAAACAATTTTTTTCACTCTGTGTTTACTTCATTTGCTGCTTTGTTGAACTAAAATGACTTAGCTGGGTGAACAGGAAGGTCATAGTCTGTGCTAGCATAGAGCTTTTCACTATGTTAACCACATTAAAAACCTACCAGAAGTATTAAATCTAACACTGTCTACACGTATCATGGTCAGTGTTGGTCAAGTCACTTGAAAATAATAATTAGTTACTAATTACTGATTAATTCTCCAAGAAGGTAATCCTGTTACTTTACTGATTACTTATTTTCAAAAGTAATTAGTTACTTTATTACTTTGTTACTTTTTAAAAACATGATACACAACCTGAATATGTAATAAACCAACAGACCTTTAAGCCCAATTCTGTTTTTTCTGCATAATCCATCATATAAAATTGAATCAAATGGAAAAGTCTCTTTTTTAAAATTGTTTTATTAGTTTTAATCTTTTAACTTTATGCACATTGCATCAAGCAAAAAATTTAATTATATTCAACAGTCTCTGACTGGAAAAAAATTTGTTTAACATTTAAACCTATTTTCTGCATATTCCAGCATATAAAACAAAATAATGTTTTTGTGTTTACACTCACTCTTTCAAATAGATGAAAATAAAATACAGCAGAAAATAAATCAAATCAAAGATTCAGCAGCACTAAGTCCTGTCGCTCCTAAATCTATTTTCACCTGTTTACCAGGAGTTGGAGGTTTGCCTGGTCCCACAGCGGTCATGTCAGTGGGGGGATCGGGGGTTTCTCTGTGAATGTCACATTCCCGTGGCAGCGAGCTCGCTGCTTGCTCAGATTTGAAGTTTAATTTTTCGCTGTAGAAAGACGTTTTCTTCCCACGCAGAGTGTACAGCGGACGCTAATGTTTTTGTCACTTTTTACAGAATCAAACACAAAGTAATGTCAGTACTTCCAAGCTTTAAACGTTGCACAGTTGTACTCTCTCCCACACGCCATATTATCCATTGTTGATCTACACACGTCTGTTGCTGCCACAGACGTCGCACGCTCGTACATCATTGTTGTGAGACACTCTCACAAACAAAATCACGGTTGAGTATCGCAGTAACGCAGCGTGCTTACGGGAAAGTAACAGTAATCTAATTACTTTTTTGCAATAGTATTCCCTTACTTTACTCTTAATTGAAAAAAGTACTCGGATTACATCTCTGATCATGGTCCTAGAGTTTTGTGTTGTTTTTTTACCTCTGCTAAGGGAACTGTGTTTTTGGTAGCGCTTGCATGACGATACCTTGAAAAGTTAAAATCCGATCAAACTTTGTAGGGGTGTAGCGAGGGGTCATGTTAACAGTCCACTGAAATTTGGATTATCAGGGTCTTTTACGGTCAGATTAATGGTTTATTGGTAAAAAGTTGATCAGTTAGAAACTATGATTCTTACAAGTGTGGTCCGTGTTGTGAACATTTAGAAAGAATCATATGAAGATTTAAAAGAAGAGGCCATTGATTGATCTGAAGGTTAAAAGATGATAATGTTATATAGAAATTAAAGCTATTTGCTGTCTGTTTCTTACTGCCACTCTTTGTATTGATAGCATAGAGGTATATATGGGGATTTCAAATATCAAGTTACTTTTGACCTTTTTCCTCTTCTTCAAGGTCAAATAAGGCCAAACTTTCATAAAATGTCTTTTATATTTAAAACTGTGCTTAAAATTCTACTGCCTTTGTTTGTGTTGGCAACTTTTAAGAAATGATAATGTTATATGGGGATTCTATTGACCCTTGACCTCACATTTACATTTCACATCTGCTTTTTGTTTTCAAGTTGACCCCAAAATGTTCTATATCTTTAAAGAAGGTATAGTCAAGAGAAAGCGAATGAGCTGTTAGTTGGTTAGAAATAGTATCAAAATTGAATAATATTGTATAATAAGCTCAACTTATTCATGTCCAGTTATTTACCGCTTTTTCTATGTTTGCTTAAGGCCTCACTTTGGTTGTTTAACTTATAAGCTTTGTTCTATGTGTTGTGTGCTTCAGCTCTTGTTAGTCAGTAGAGCTCGTTGCCATCTCGTTTTTGGCTAGAGAAATGGCCAAAATGGCTTTTTAGGTTTCAAATAGTCCACCAGTCTTTTATGTGGTAGTAACCTTGGTGCCGGCCCTATTGACTAAAGAAAAACTACACAAACAAAGACGCTCTGTAAAACCAGCTCTGAGGAACTTATTTGATCCATTTTTGATATACAACAGATTATTTCAGGTCAACCAGAAAACAAGAGAACTTGTTAATCCTGTACCATCCATCTGTCCCCAGATGAAAAGTAAGGTCTTTACCTTAACACTGCTCCTGCTCCTGCTCCTCCTCCTCCTCTCTGGCCATCATTACTCTCAGACTTGTCTGACTCACCTTGATGACATCACTGCAGTGAGGTCAGTGTCCTGCTTGGCTGGGAGGGGATTAAGTCGGTGGCCTGTGGCTGCTGTCGCACAGGTCTCAGAGTAGCTTAAGAGTGACTGCATGCGGTCACTCTGTGAGGCTCAGCAGATTAAAATGTGTGCCACACTGCTGGTGGTGTCATGAATTTGAGCCCTGCACCTGACCCACACCGCCTAACATGCTTTTTCTTTACTTTTCACACAGTTTCCAAAGTCATCTCTTAAAAACAACAAAAAGCTGATTTTTAAGAAAACATCTCATTTAAAGTATTTCATATTAAAGATAAAAAATAAAATATGCAGTGCATTACTGTGTGTCCACATTATGTAATGTGCTGACAACACTTTTAAAATCAACAACTTCAAATGAAAACACACAGCGAGGTAAACACCCATTAAGTGTAAGTGAGTTGTTTTTGGGTATGGGGTGGAGAGAAGGGATCCCTTTAAGTGAGAACTGCTTGTTGGCTGCTATGAAAAGAAAATCCATCCTGTTTTTGCACATTCCAAAAATTCCAAAGGTCAACAGAAAAACAGATCGGGAGATGGAAATGCCCCTTGGTTTTCTCAGGAAAGACCATACAAGGGAGGGAAAAAAAAGAAGACGCAAACATGGCAACACTAGCAACAATGCATCGGATTTTTCTTTTCAAGTTTCGTTGTTTATTCCATTAGGGAAACTCCACCAGTGTTACACGGTCGTCACCACGGGCGCAGGAGATGAAGCAGTTTTGGCAAGTCATCGGACAGGACAGGAAAAAATATTGCTATCGTGTTAATTTATCATCGTGTTTATTTCTGATAGCATTCTGTGCAAGTGCAGTTATCGGCTGCTTTTAATTCCACTGATAATGAAGTGAACATAACTTCAAAGAGAACATCACTGTTTGGCTGGATTCTGGATACATTTTCTAAATTGGACTTTATTCTTCATATGTGCGACCAAAAAAAACACCCAAAAAAGTCTATCGAAAAGTTCATATTCTCTAAATCATATGTGTTCAGAGAGTGCTGCAAATTCTTACTCCAGCATTACAAACACTGCCACACAGGTGGCATCCAAAGAGGGCTAGACTCAATCCCAAATCTAACCATCTAAATTTAAGTGTCTCACCAGAGTGTGTGCCATGAAATATTTACTGAATGTGACCCAGAATAAATGGAGCAAAGCCAGTGAGCCAGTTCAGGCAGACAGTGAGCTGCAGACACTCACATGACTGTTCCACTGCAACATACGTCCAAAGCACATTCTCAGTAAAGGTATCCTTAATCAGCTGTGCTTTGACACTGCTGCAGTCCCTCTTCAGTTCGCCTTCAATTTCAAAATGATGCCCCACTCCCTCACTGCTTATAGGCAGGTTTCTAAATCCTCATGATTTGGAGGTGTGCTGTACTGTGCCAAACTGCAACGCAGCATCAGAGATCGTTCAGGCTCCTAGGATGCCTCCTATAGCCGCCTCAGGTGAGGCGTTTCAGGTGGGTACAGCTGGGAAGAGGCCTCAGCACAGACTCAGGACATGGTGGAGAGATTATGATTATTTTGGTAACTGCCCCTGAAAGGGAGTGGTGGGAGAGAGGGAGGTCTGGGCAACACTGTATAGAAGCGATGGATACCAAATGCATCGCAGAAATAGATATTTTGCCACTGGATTGAAGGTATAACGTCCACAAACGCGTGTAGTAAATTTCATGTTTCGTGAAAAATAACAGTTATCACGCACAACATGTAATCAGCATCACAATACTGAGTACAGTCTGTGCATCCAATGCCCTGTAATGGATTTAATGCCCGGATCTAGATAAGAAGTTGCAGTGATGACTCAGGGTGTGTGTGTGTGTGTGTGTGTGTGTGTGTGTGTGTGTGTGTGTGTGTGTGTGTGTGTGTGTGTGTGTGTGTGTGTGTGTGTACACGTATATACACAATTTTAAGTGTTATTCCACCGAGGAGGACAGACTGTAGT
>VOQK01006562.1:31740-49851 GCA_015052645.1 Benitochromis conjunctus
AGATGGAACGAAAGAGTCGAGGTCAGCATCCAAGATTCCTAAAGGGTCTAACTGAGCAACATGGTGACCACGGATCTAAACAGAGAGACAGACAGAAATGTGCAATGGGGTGAAGAAAAGATAGAGAATCAGATAATAAATAAATAAATAAATGAGAGAATCTGACAGGCAGAAAAAAATAATAAGCAATTTGGTTTCCATCATCAAACTGAGTATGAACAGCTGGAGAATAAGCTAACACTTAGTTATAGGTCAACCTTTGAGAGAAAAGATACTCCTGGGAGCGCTTTTATGTCTATGTACACTCACACACACAGACATTTCCACCAGGACTGCAACAAGCTGGGAATAAAAATGACGCCTTTGCCAAAAGACAGAATTTAATAAATCCCTTGGATAGTTCCTTGAATTAATTCGAGGGCGAGCAGAAATGTTACCACCTGCTTTGTTTAAGTAGTCTCTTTGATTTTTCCATTTTCAAAAAGCAGTCAGGGTAAGTAGGCTGGAGTTAATCCTGCAATTTGCATAACCTCGTGCAGTGACAAACAAGTTGTATATTCCTTTTAATACAAGGACACGCAGCATAAACAGCTTTCTTTGCCAATTGCATCTGCTTCTCCAAGTCCAAGTGGAGTCTGTTTGATGTATTTTTCACATACTCGTCAGAGATGCAAATAATCAGTCAGTTGCAGCTCGAGATGGATGACATCTTAATTCCATACACAGACACTGCCTTAAGATGTAAATGGATGGCTATGAGATGTAACTTAATTATATCATAAATCAGCATCACATCAAAATTAGATGTATGTATGTCTATGTGTGTGTTTTCCCTCACAGCTGTGCCAGGTAAGTGTGGCCTACCTGGTAAGCTCTGATGAGAGTGTGCACAGCCAGGTGGTCCTCCACCACTTTCTGTGCCACGTCTATTGAGTGGGACAACACTCGGCCCTGCAGCAGAGCAGAGGGCCGTCTCTCACCCGCCTCGCCAGACGGACCGGAGGCCTGGATGTTACGGAAGAAACTGTCCCAAGACTAGAGCGGAGAGAAAGACAGATCCATCAAAGGAACGCTGGTATATGTAACATGAATATTCAGTGAATGCTTGGTCACGGGCGACAGAATAGGGAGAAGTTGGATGAGAATCCAGGACAAGCAGCTACATCACATGCCCCAGGCAGCTGAACTAATAATAACATAATTTAACAAGAAAAACCTTATTAAGGTCCCACATGTCATGGATATTCAGCTGTATTTCAAGACCAGCACTGGCAACAGCTTGCAATTTAAGTAACTTCTGCACAAATTCTCCCGGTATCATTCTTTTTTTTTTTATTCCTATTTATGGACAAAAGGTATATTCAACCGACATTTTTTCTTTGTAAAGAAACTTAAGCTGCAGCTTATGCTACACATTGTTACCTCGTGGACGTTTTTATGGTCATCCAGCCATGCCAAATACATCTCCTCCACATAGCTGGAGCTGCTGACCACTGCTGGGAGAGGATCAGTCCTAGAGGAGCAGCCTCTCTTTGGATGAGCCCAGCAGCGCCAGGTCAGCCCTCCTGCACGCCATCGAAGCAAGGGGCTCCCTCCACCTTTCAGCACACCAGCTAATACCCGAAATTGACTCATCTAAAAGAAGAAATTTAAGATACCACTAAAGGTTAAGACAGACATATCACGCAGAAATGTGAACATTGCACAACTAGAGCTGAAATTTTACCGCAAACGGAATGGGACATTTTTTGTAAAAATCCCAGATAGACTGATACTCATCTGTGTTTGGGAAAAGCACAAATAACACCTAAAGGGACTATGTTTACAACACAGGATGGCTTTTACAGTTTGCACTGAGATTCACGCAGATCAGCCTGAAGGAACAGTCCGTTTCTGCGTAAAACGTGTGCAGCTGCAAAACGCGAACAGCCCGTTTGACGCTTCACTAAGTGTTGCAGTATGTGACCGACTGCTACATTCTTCCTCACCTTTTTCCTGCATGATTTTTTTTAGTGTCCTTCACTCAGCACCGCAGGAATCAGTATCTAAACATTTTATATTTCATTCTGCGACTGTTCCCCTTTCGGACCTCTAATCCCTCACCAAAATAAATCCTCATAATCTCCGTTCATCCCTGACACTGCTCAAGCGCAACACGGAACAAAAAAATATATGCTGGTTTAAAATGTCACCTGCCTTTTATTTCTATAAAGTACCTTTACCTTAGACTGCACCGTTCTTTGGCTTTACTGTCATCGCCGAGAGGTGCAAGTCGGACAGGTATCAGTGAAGGTGACACAGATCCGAGGAGAAGAGCAGCTGCTCGGCACGCCCCCTCGGTGTCAGGTGACGCTTCTCCGCACAGAGACCAACTTGCTGCACCCAAAGGTGCCTAGGTAGCGATCTAACACACATGTTCATACAGAGGATTTAAAAAGAGAAATAAAACAAATAGATGTAATTATATAAACATAAAAGAATATATAGCAAACCAATCAGTTCTTGTGTTTGTGCTGTGAACTCAATTTTATAATCTTGCTTCAATCCTGTCACTTCAGGCACACGGTTAACATCCAGCCAAGTCATTTTTCTTTCTAAGATGCATCACACACATGTCAATGTTAATTACATAAACCAATTAAACTTTTATAAAGGCTGAGCACGAGTCATTTGAACAAGGGCTTTCAGATTGATGGGCTTCTACCTTGAGTGGGTTAAACAATAAAATAATTGGCCCTCCTTTCCTCCCCCTCTCCCTCCCTCCAGCCTCTTTCCTTCCCCATTTCTAACCCCGTCCTCCTCATCTGGATTTTCATCTTTCATACTTGCTGCCACAGAAGGAACAGTATTATCAATCATGACAAACACACCACCGAAAGGGGGATAATGGAGTGAGCACTAGTCGCAAGAGGATCAAGCAGACAGAGCAGGGTAGGTCTACATATCAGAGCATCGCTAATCACAGCTTTGTTGTTTTAAGCTCCTTCTAATGACACCAAAATGTCTGTTTCTTAACATACTTCATATAACAATATGTCAATAATTCTCAACCAGAAATAAGGCTCAGTGTTTCCTGAGTTTCTCCCTTTTTTTCTATTATTTGCATTTGCTCAACATTTGCGTTTGCTGCTGCTCTCCAGGTGACCCGGACTTTGCAGGGTCAGGCAATTATGAACTGAAATGCCATTTTGTTGCAGTGACTTTGCCGCCTGACGGAGATGGAGTGAAGACCAGCTGCTTTTTGGCATGTTATTATTAATGTTCATTGATGAAACGACCTGTGCCGCTGGGTAACATTACAAGCTCGATGTTAAATAACTTCCTGTTTAGAATGATTACATCACTACACGGGGCAAAACCGGAGCGGCTGTCTGTGTCTGCAGTGGGGAAAATCACAAGGAGTGAATATTCCATAAACTCCTATTTCTAGTGACATATAAAGATTAATTTAAAAGGAAAGGGAAGAAAACAAAGGAGTCTTAATATATCATAATTTCTGTTGAATAAGGTTATTCATTTGCAGGATCACCCTGCCAAATTCAGTCAATGTTTAGTGTTGATTAAATCCAGCAGGCACCAGCAACCTCAATGAAGTTCACGTCCAGGTAACCCACGCTCACATCGACAGTTAGGTCTGCTTAACCAAATTAACTTTATGCGTGAGTCCGCATCTTATTTGGTCAATGCAGGGCTCAGTACAAAGAGCAGAAGAAGCAGATAATGTGTAATCCACTTACCCCAGCCAAGTCTACACACCATTTATGGAAGTGCACGTCATGAGGTTATTTAGGAACCCTAATTCATCTAACACAGCATCTTTGAAGGCGGAATTTAATTTTTCTGAAAGCCCTAGGTACACGTGCTATCACAAAAATCAATCAGATGATTAAATAATGTATGATTTCATGAAATTAAGTGACAAATTTGCAGCGCCAAGACACTGTTCCAAACTGAACGAGAGAGTCCCAGAGATTGCAGCCAAATCTGTTATTTTTGATGGATAATTACATTACCCTGATGTATAGAAACGACATAATGTTACACTGCAGAACGACCTCTTTAGAGAATTTTTGGTTCAATCATTGCGCCTAAATTTCACATTGTGCCGATCATTTTAGCGAGTGAACCGTGTTTATTTGAACAGAGAAACGCAACACAGAGCAGAGAAATACATGTTATACTTTTATTAAGAAATTATAATAAAACGTACAACCTAAAAGCCTAAATTACAGTTCTATGCAATACTCACAGGCTTTAATGTAACCACAAACCCATTAAATAGAATCCACACTGCCAATCAGAAAACACAGTAAATTATAGAAAATGTGATTCCCCAAAATAAATGTTGTGTAAAAACATTAACAAAAATATTGTTCGTGCCATTTTAAATTTATATAATCCCCTTATACTTTATATAATCCCCAAATGAAGTTGTTCAGAGTAAAATGAAACGTCTAGACCGTGAGCTTAAATTTCCTGTATGTTTAATCTGAGATGATTTACATTACTACTGATTATTTTGATTGTTGTGATCCATAGTAAAATATGCCTTAAGGACAATATGTATGTTACACTTCGGTATCAGACAGGATATAAAGAGCAGCATATATTTGTAGAATACTTGATAAATAAATGTTACCCATGCATAGACATCTCATTCAGGCACCTCACCGTAGCCTGGGTACAGTAAGTAGAGAACACAACTCATCCAGAAAGTGTAGCAAACACAATACAAAACACGATAACCAGGGAGGATTATCATGTCCTGGATTATCAACAGTGAAATATGTTCACAACCATGCATATGATGAATATTTGGGCATATTTGTATTTAGTTTGTAAAAACAAACAAAAAACCCCTCCACATTACATCTGGACTAAAGAAAGGCCTAACAGCAACCAGGATTTACTATTGCTATAAGTCTGAAAAAAGTCACCACATTTGGTGGCGTACTATGAGATTCCTATAATACCACCAGCGAGAAAGGCAGAACTGTGTTTTGATAGTTTGCATGTTGGGACCACAAACTTAAAGGGTGTGTGTGTGTGAGAGAGAGGGGGGGAAACAAGTGACCGTAACCACAAGACTGAGGGCACACTGACTCTTTTACAAAGTGTGACTGGAGAAGGGAGGTAAGATTAGGTTACAGTTGTTTTCCTGTTAATGAGAGTCTGAGGTCAAAGGAGACATCCCAGAATCCTTAGCAGCGTTCAAGGTGTCGGAGGCTGTTGGGGAAGACACTGTCTCGTAGATGAATATGTAGAGGCTGACGTCAGGTCGTGTCGTGCGACAATTCTTGCACACCTCGTTGAAGTACTGGTTTAAAAGGTCGTACAGCTGCCCTGTTAGGGTAAAAAGGGTGGTGGAGAGAGGGGAAGAGAGGTGGAGGAGAGACAAAAGGGACGGGGTCAAGAGACATGTAAGGAAGACGGGATTTAAGAGAATCAGACGTAAAGCACAAACGGATCGTGAACAAGAGAAACACAAGACACTCATGCAGGTAAGGGAAAAAAAAATGGAGGTGTGCTCAGGCTCATTTATAAATCAAGCACACATACTCACTCACATACTGCAATTTTTTTTTTCCCCCTCTGTAGCTCCACTTTAGGAAATGGATGGCTAGAGGGGAATTTCTCTGAAAGGCTTCAATAAATGTCAACAGAAGAAAAATGAAAAGAGAGGGAGGGAAGAGGCCGGGGCCAGTTTAGGAAGTAATCCACTCTGCGGCTCAGGCTGAATGGATGGGCCGAGGAACGGGGAGATGGCCCATATGGTAGAGTAACTTAACATACCCATGGAGTGTGTGCTGTTATTTATACACACATTCCTGTAATGACTCCAAGAAGGAAAACCTCCTTGAGGTGCGAAAGCAAAATGTTCCTGTTTCTAATAATTCACAGCTTAGCCACAAACTCTCAAACACAAAAATGCTCCACATATCTGCTTTTGTGTGCACATCTTACCGACGGTGACCCGTCTCTTGGTGAGGAAAGCGTGCATGTCATGAACATCTTTCATCAGCTGAGCATCTCCAAATGTGAAATACGCCACATCTCGCCCAGCCTCTGCTGCTGCCATGAACTGAATCAGCGCTGAAAAAGAGAAAGCGAATGCCAAGACGAAAATTCAGGCGACAACATTCAGCGTTGTTGACACACTTTATTCGCACCATTGGTTTCAGAATAAAACTATAAAGGTGTAATTGAGCGCTGAAAAGCATGACAGACTAAATAATTGGTCAATAAGCCAGATAACGTACGGCCTGTGGCACAAAAGAACATGAGTGGCAATTTGTATTAGTGGAGTAAATAATCCAGTGTTGGTACAATAGCCTCGTAAACAACATCATTCTCTGAGCTCTTGCAAATTAGGTTTCATGACTTTTAAATATTTAACAGAATGGTTATACATTTCAGATTAATGAACACACAAAACAAGACATCATTTGCCAAAGCTCTGTAATCTTTACTTCAAAATACCTGCCTAGTGTAATGTAAATACCACATCTCAAGTCAGCTCCTGGACTTTCATGTAGAATACAGTTATTAGCTTCCAAAAATACCAACTATGCTAACGCTGGAGCTAATGGGTGGGGCCCCCCGGAAGCTAATATCATCCTCGGGGACTATGTGAAGTCCAGGGGATCTATTCACAGCATGCTGCAGAGGAAATTAGCAGCTTCAGTTTTACATTCAACTGTGCAGAAATACAACCTTAAAGCACTAATGTGCACTGCAAAAACAGGGTACATGCGGCATGAATTTAGGCATACAGGGCACTCTGCACATCCAACACACAATTGGCCAAAAAACAACAGTAAGGGTCTGCCTGCTTATGAAGCCTGATGTTGTGTAAGTCGATGGAGAGCTGGATTTATGGTCTTCTTTCTCTGTAATCAATCGCCCATTTAATGGAAAGCATAAATGTGTCATATGATCTATAAAAGACTAAAAAGGGACATGAGAGTGACATCCTGGGAGAATTTCTAATTGTCTAGAGAGGCTTGAGAGAAAACAGCATCTTGGAAATTGTCGTACACTACATGCTACATAAATGCTGAAAGTCCTTCAGCACGGGCTCCACTGACTGGAAGATGCTGTGATCAAGTCTGAGCTACTGATATTCACCGCAGTCTGGGAATCCAGACTTAAAATTTTAACGTAAGAAATGCGACACAGATGCCGGCCTAGTTTATAGTTTTTGCTGCCATAAATCATCCAATTATACCTTTGAGCCGTGTGTCTCCGCCAAAAGCTCCGCAGCCCCAGTTGCCTGTGGCCACAGCAGAGAGGTGCTTCCTGTTGGCGTTATTTCGATGGAATCCGCAGTACGCCTGTATTGAAAACAAAAGAGGCAGAAGCACGTAAGAGTAGCGAAGAAAAACAAACAGTACAGTCTTTTCTATGATCTCTAAGAGCCTATTAAAATTAATTACAATCACATTAATGTATAATATGTGGGCAAGTGTTAACCCTCAGGGTGAAATATAATAAGCAAATATAAAAATATGCAATGAAGCATTTATTTTACTGACAAAAGAAACAAGTCTGTTAAAAAAAAGGACACAATATATAATATTTTTCTTAGTCATAAGGAGAAAAAAAACTGCAGCAAATTGAGAGTTATACTATTGAGAGTTATGTAGTGTTTAGCAGTTCAGCGGTTTTACAGATCAGACTTTAACTGACATTTTTTGCAGCTGTACCAGACAAAATGTCAACGCTCAAGGTAGTAAACTTTTTTCAAAAACAGTATAACATCGGCCATGTTTAGCACCATCGCACTGACACCTTTTAAAAGGTGCTACAAATTAGAGCAGTACTTTATAGGTTTCTTGCCACCTTTCACAAACGCGCATCTGTTTGGAAAACGAAGCGCTGAATTAAATCTTCCCTCACACCTTGTTAAGTTCTCTGGTCATCTTCTCGGGGAGAAACTGTTCCAGGAAGTGCCTGTATTTAAGAGCATCAATGGCAACAATCTCTGTACATCTTCTCTGCCAGTCATCCCTGGAAATGAAAAAAAGATTTTACATTTAAAACATCAGCACAAATACCAACAAACACACAAAAATAATAAGGGAATAAAATTACCTGGGTGACTCGTCTTTGTGGCTGCCTACCCATTTGTAACTCTCAGCATAGCCAGAGTATTTACTGTATTGTTCAGCTCCTGCAGAATAAGACACGGGATATATGATATTACTCACTGCTCAGAAGTCAGAGCATACGGCAGGTTCTAAAATCAAATTTAGCGCTTTCAGTGCTCCACATGAGCGTACAGAGTATCAGCTTATATTAAATTGTCATAAATAAAGCCCAATGATTTAATAAGTAATCTGCTATGGGGTTCTAAAATGAAAAGCTTTGAGCTACAACTGGGAGAAAATGTAAGAACAGAACAAGCAAAAATTAATTACTGACACACTCATGTTTCTAAGAGATTAAGTCCTTTATAACATCTAGGGTTATGTCCTATGGGTTAGAATGAGGAAAAATGTAATACACATGTGCTCCTTACTGAAAAGGCTGCCTATTAAAGGCTCCGAACATTATATATTAGGTATGGGGTGGTTATATAAGACTTTGTTGAAGAGTAGGAGTTAAACATGTGAATAACATAGAGGATTAAAGTATGAGCAGAGTATGAGAAAGTGTTTAAGTTAATGGGCAGAAGCCACTAGAACAAAAATCAACAATTATGGATAATTTTGCAAATATGTAAGTAAAACATTTTAATGTACATTTTTGTCCACATTACCATATAAAAATTTTTTTTGTTTCCACTGGGGAACACATCAGAAATGGTGTTTTCTTAACCAGTAATATGCGGAGTAAGGCACTGGCTATGCAAACAAAAGGAGCAGTTACTTTATTTTAAGCATACTGTGCCACTCCAGGTCCAGCCCTGCAATTAAAGTGCTTTCTGCAACACCAGCGACTCCTAACGTCAAAGAACAGGCTGCCCATATCACTGTGTCCATCAAAATTCTTCCTCCTCCTTATTCACCTTGAACCACTTCAGTCTGGCAACCGCCCATAATGGCATCCCGCTATACTGCCATCCATCAGGAGATTGCATCGCAGACCTTGCTTTCCGGTGTAAAACGCCAGTGGGCATTCAAACTTAGACTTGAGTTTTGTTTTACAAGTACTCTGACATTAAAGTTCCAGATGCACTTGAAGACTTGTGCTAGGGCATCGCTAAAGATGAAGAAATATGATCAACTTGACAAAAGAGAAAAGAGTCTAGCAAGAGAAATGGGACTTTAAGAGGAAACACAGCATTCGTGCAAGGAATACTGAAGGTTTTAATGAATCTATGACATAACTGGCCCATTCCATTAGTGCAGCAATGACCTTAGTTGGGCTATAAATTCTTTTCTGTCCAAATGTAATAAAGTTAAGTGGAGAGGAGGAGGATGGAAGAGGGAGGGAAGCACTATGAGGGGAGGGAAAGAGGGGGACAGTGACTAACCACCTGAAGGTCACTTGGGAGAGATAGGAATTTCAAGGAAGACAACATGGCGCCACATTAAAACAGACAACGATTGGCTTGCTGACAGAGTTCATTTTTTTTCCATTGTGTGTGTTTCCTTGGTAAAGTGGTTCAGCAGCTCGAACGTCATTCTAACTATTTATTTTCTCCACTTTTCAACCCCCCAAAGTAACACGCATATAGAGTATGCCGAGGGACATCAGACAATCCAAATTTATTTTAATTTTTTTCAGATTTGTGTCACATTTAAAGAAAACAGAATCAATCAATAGCAGGCATTTTTGAGCGTCGATTTAAGGTAAGTCAAAAAGATATATTCTCTTGCCAAAAAGATGAATTTATCAAACAGCATAATGTCTCAAAATGATCATTTTATGAAATAAAAGCAGCAAAACAGCAAAACAAAGCAAGTGTTTATGTTATGTTTACTTTTTTCCCCACACGTCTGCATATCTTAATCTGCACATACTTCTTTCTGTTGACGCTGTCGAGATGTGAGGCATGGAGAAAGAAAAAAAAAAAAAGGTAGACTGACCAGAATTGCAGGAGGGAGGCAAATGAGAGGGAAGAATAACCCAAACTGTGAGTTGGAGGTTGAAAAATAGAGCAATTCTGCTTCGGAGAAATGAAGGATAACCAAGCAGTCCCATCTGAATCAATGCAATGGATTTACCTTCGGACTGGAAGGAAGTATGAGGGCAAAAATAAATGGAGCCCAATAAACACAAAGAGTTCAATGAACAGGAGAAATAACTCAGTGATGGACGAAACACCGGTTTAAACCAAAATGTAATACTAGAAAGGCATGGGAGATACATAGATGTGTCTAGTTTCTATTGGAGAAAGAGGAAAGCCAACACAATACCAAGAAATAATTGCCAAATAATAGCCTATATACCCCATGGCATGAAGACAAATTAAATGTAGAGTATTTATAGTTTGGTTACACCATATGTCAGTGTCTAGTGGTTCTGTATATTTTGTAATAGTGTTTACTTTGTACTTGAAATAATCCAATACATGTACATTACATAAGGGGACAGCTTGCCTTGATACTCAAGTATTATTACACAATCAGTAAATCTATCTATCTATCTGTCTATCTATCTATCGACAATGTTTCTATGTTGCGGCGTCAGTGCTCTGAAAGGCGGTATAGAAGGGGGGGACACCAACACATTCCATAGCTCCCAAGCTCCCAAGCTCCCAAGCATGTCCTGACTCTGCCACATCTTCTCCTCATCCTATCTTTAAGGGAGAGCCCTTTCGGAGGAAGCTCACTTCCACCACTTGTGTCCACAAAATTACTCTTTCAGTCACTGCTACTGAATTTATTAGAGTAGGAATGTAGATCAACCAGTAAATTGATACCTTTGCTCTCTCTTCACCACCACAGATCTTTACACCGTACCCCACACTGCACAGCTCCTCTACTCGAGGCAGCAAGTGGACAAGTTATCTCCTTCTCCTCATCGCTGAGTGAGCACTCCACCCATTTCCAGCCAACAACTACTATCTCAGACTTGACTTGCCAATTATCTTTCCCACCATATCACATTCAGTTGCAAACTACACCAGTATGACCAGAGGGTCATTAGTCAATGAAGCTAAAAAACAAACAAACAAAAAAAACACTTCCAAAAAAAGCAAAGAGGTGATTCTGAGGTCGTCAAGCTAGAGACAAGCCTCTATTTGGCTATGCCTCAAAATTCTACTCATGAAAGTTATGAACAGAACCAGTGACAAAGAGCAGCCCTGGCAGAGTCCAAGACCCACCAGAAACAAGTCCGACTAACTGCCAGCAATGCATAGCATGCTTTCCACTTAGCTATAGTCCAAAACAAGAGGCCAGATACACCATAATCCTGAAGCACATCCCACAGGACATCCCAGGGGACACAGTTCGTCAAACTCCCATAAATATCCTTGAGAAGATTAAGACCTTTTCCAGTGCTTGACAATCAGGTTGAAACCACACTGTTCCTCCTGAATCAGAGATTTGACTAATAAATGGACTCTCCGGAGGATTGTGTCCATCAGGTCTCTCATTATTGTTGCCCAGGTGAGCACGGAGATCCCCCGGAGGACAACACAATGTCATACAAATTAAAACCTCAAGGCTACATATGTTTGTGTGAGAAAAAGAGAGAAACTACGCACCTGTGATGATGAGGCATTCATTGTATTCCAGAGCTTCAGTAAAGAGGCGAGAGATAATGAGTTCAGGGTTGATAAGGAACCTGATTTCTTCTTGGACCAGTCCATGTCCTGTGACTCCACCACCTACAAACCTGTTGGCAAAGTCCACCTAGTGAAATAAAAGAAAACACGGAAATTTGTTGGTGGCCTCAAACTTGAAATGAACATTTATTTTAAAATATAGATTTCTATTTGGTCTGTTGCATGACATGGCATGTACGGTATGACATACTGCCCTTTGACCTATCAGTGCAAATGAGAGGATTTGTGAAATTTTGTCACTGTCACTCCCATTATTTAAACAGCTACTTAAATTAGTGTCTCATTATGTATCCTTTTATTCACTGTGGCCATTTAAATCAGATAAATCTATAAAGATCATTACAATGATCCTTCCTGCATGAAAATAATCAAATCAGGAAATTGTAACAGAACACAACACGTGAAGTCTAAAGATGTACTTCAAATCTACAGTGCATGAATGCGTGCAGATTTTGCCTCACTATTCAGTATCTATTCAGTGTTCATTCAACAAAGAGAAAAAGGAACGCCCCTATTTTTGCTTTAATTAGTACTGCAAGTTTTGTTAAAACACTGGTGTACGGAACAGATTTACTAAGCAAAGCAAATTAATTTCAGAATGCACATGTAAAAATGAACCAATGGGAATGAAACAAAAAGTCTTGTGGGGTGATCTAGAACTATTGCTCTGATTTATGCCCACAGATGCAACATTTTTATTTCAGTAATAACCAGGGTAATAAAAGGTCGTTGATGTTCAGCAGTCTGTGAACTTTATGTGCTTTTTAGCCCTTTGCATTTTTTATAACTTACTAAAAGTACAGGACGTGCCCACCTGAAATTTTAAGATTGAACAGTATATTTGAGTTATGCTAAAAACTGCAACCAAACCAACTTGACACCAACTCCTAGTGTCACAATCTAAAGTCACAAATCCTGAGAATTATTATACAGTCATGTAAAGAAAAAAAAGCGCTACAGCTCTAATTCTATAAGCCTCAGCTAGCATGTTAAAAATTAAAGTTCATTACAATACAATTAGAAAAAGAAAATAGTATGGAAGGGTTGCCAAGGGAAACCCTCTTCTCTATCTCTAAAAAGAACATGGCAGCACAGCGTAGGTTTGCCTAGTTGGACCTGAACAAACACCAAGACTTCTTGAACAATGTCCTTTGGAGAGAAGAAATTGACACCCTCTTCTCAATGAGAAGCCTGGGTTCGGGAGAGGCCGATTGTCCTGCGGAGACGTTTTGCTGCCAGATACTCGATGGTCGGTTGCGTCGTGTGTCTAGTGACACTCTTGATGGAGGACATTGAACGACATCTACCTATTCGGAATCACGATAACAGAGTTCTGGCTCCCAACGCCTTCGAACGCTTACTCCCACCCGAAGTAGGCAGGCGGATCTGTCCAGCGCCGAAAGACTGGTAGCAGGAACGGGCTGCTGTCTACATGGGTTAACTCCTCACTCTCTCAAAAGTGACCAAAACATCGGCCAGAAAGCGTAGGTAGTGAGTGGTCTGTGGTCACGACCTGCAGAACCACTCCTTTATTGGAGATGTCTTGCCTATAATTTCCACCTGTTGTCTATTCCATTTGCACAACAGAATGTGAAATTGATTGTCAATCAGTGTCGCTTCCTAAGTGAACAGTTTGATTTCACAGAAGTGTGATTGCCTTCACAAAATATCCTGTCATACAAAAAAATATCTGACTCTAAGGGAGTCAGGTAGAATTTTCTTCAGGATTAGTAAATTTGATATAAAATGACCCAAATAACAGTGTGGACTGATGTCATTTTCCACATTTCAAAATTCTCTCTGTCACCCACAGAGTTCAAGATCTACACTGAACAGATTCCGAGAAATTACATTTTTTTAAAATAGCCCAGGGATTTGTTGAAATAAGATAAATCCATGCCAATAACAACTGTTTGTGCTTATTTCTAGGACTCCTGTTTCTTTGGGGCAGTATTTTCAGTGTGGTGCTCGAGCTTCATGCCATGAAAGACCAGATCTTGTTTTTGTGGCACGCATAAGAGAACATCCCATTCAAATCACAATGCGGATATTTAAACAGCTTGTCAGGGGTGAAGGTTCTGCTCAGTGGCCCACAGCTACGTCAATCTGTGTGACAGTGGGTTTGTGTATGTTTTCTAACCAGCCACTCAACTCCTCACCTTCACTGGTTTACCCCTAACCTCACCCCCCCACCCTTCAATCTCACCTCCTGACAGGATGACAGCTCGCTCTGCCCTATCGAAACTCAACACACAACCAATGTCCAGCCTGCTGAGGTAGCCATCAATCCGCCTGCAGGACTCCAAGCTCACTGGGTCACCCCAGCGAGATGGCTCCCCGACGTCATCTTTGTCTCTGTGTGCCTCCTTCTCCCTCATCCCCCACCCTTGCCACTCTGAGCTACTCATGTGTATACATCAGCTGTCAACTAGAGTAAAATAAATGCGCCAGCTACACAGAAACAACAAGGGGGGTGAAGAGATGGGGTGACTCACTGCAGACAGACATTCAATAACTTGCATTGATATGCACAAAAATCAAACAACTGGTTTAAAGCTGAAGGTCATTTTTTTTTACTTTTTAAAGCAAGAAATATGGACTCACTGCAGAATATTAGTTGTATTTAAAATTGAAAATTTCAGCTCATATTAAAAAAAAAAAAAACGCTTTTAAGAAATGCTTTTGATATTTTTAACACGATATGGACTAATAAGTATTTAATTACGGAAGTCGAAGGTAAAACATTGTGCTTAGTGCGTGGTAAAACATTCCTACCTGGAGCATCCCATATCCATGTTCCTCAATTGTCCCTTCACAAGTGATATGCAGGTGTGTCAGCTGAGTCTGAGAGCTGGACAAAAAAAGGAAGGAAAAATTAGATTACAAACATTTCCACATTCATGTGCTTGTTTAAGAAATAGTCATCCAGTCAACATGTTTAAGTGGAATACACTACACTGAGGTATAAACTACCAGCTTAACCTGAGGACTTCTCATCCACATTGGAACCCTTTACTCTTTCAAATCCACCTTCTAAAAACGCTGTCCTGCTACTACTATCACTGTAGGAAATTAGATAATCGTAATTAGCTGTGCAAATGAGCACCAGAGAAGCTAAGATGAGTTGAGGTCTGTGCAGTCACTATCCCACTCAGACAACATCAACACAATTCAGAGTTTTTCAGGGAAGATTTAGTGATAGAATTTCAGGGTTTTACTTCCTGTTAAAATAACAATCAACTCCCCTACAACAATTACATGCCTTCACAGAATGCAGAAAATGCTATTTGTTATGGACAGAGCATGCCATGAATCACAATATAATTTATTTTAAATGCAGTTCATTAGTTCATTATGTTGATAAGGAAACAGAGAAGTAATTATTACCTTTCCCAGTCTGGTGGATTGTTTAGTGTTTGTCTTGTAAATGTAACAAGACCCTTGGGCGCTTAAAAATAAAACAGACAAAAAGTTATTCAACTGAAAGACACAGGAAAGAGTAACAACTTCTACAACATTATGTTAGTTATTTTCATTGCTTACTAGTCTGTGTAACTCTCCGGAAGTAACACAGCAGAGTTTTCAATTTCTCAATTTTTCTTGTTGAAGAACCTTCAAACAACCTGAAACCAAAAGAAAATTTATGTCTGAGTTTAAAAACCACTTAATTTAAAACAATACATCAAAAGGTTTATACAACTTCTGAAAAAAAAAAGTCAAATGTACAGTGTCTCCCCTTCAAAGTTGTGTCTGTATGTCGTTCAGGCATATAAACACTCAAACAAGTTGAATGGTGGCACTTGCCATTGTGCTACCTATCCAACTATCCAGAAGACCAACCGGAGCGGATCTAGGATGCATGTAGAAGTGCAAGTCATCAGAGCAACACTTCCACAGCAATGCTGAAAGCACGACCTTTCTAGAATATCTACGATGGAATATGGAGCCAAATTTAATTCAGGTCTAATTTTAGATTTTTATGGGGCAAGTTCCAGAACTTCATAACAGCACCTGTATTTTTGACATTAAATAATGTGCTACATTTTAGAAGATGAGCGGCATTAATGTTTCGCTCATTTATTATCTAAAGCTCACTGCACAACAGGAACATGAGTGAAGTCACGCTTTCACACTGGCATGATGTCTCTCCCATCTACCCCCATCCTTCATACAACGGCACTGCCTGAGGCCCCGTTTCAGTTTTTCAGTTACTATTAAACTAGGGTGGAGGGATGGAGAGAGCATTGGATGGAAAGCTTAAATCACCCCCATTCTAGTACACTCCCTCCATTAAAAGCGACCTAAGCTGATGACTAACCGTAGTTCAGCATCCATCTCTCCCTCCCACCACTTTCTGCTCAGACCAGTAAAGAAATAAAAACAGAGGGAACAAATTAAATGAAAAGGTCATTTGCTAAAAGCCCTACTGTGAGTAAAGAAAAAAAGCAATTTATTTAAGATATTTTTTTCATGTCAATTTTGGTTTTCCCTACACTATTCCTTACACAGCGCCTTACTCATCCTCTGTGAACCCCTTCACCCCATCCATTCCCTTAGTCAGTGTTAATTTGGCATAATGTATCCTGGAGGACAACATGACTATGAGAAAGTGTAAGTGAAACACAAGTAAATTACAGTGGGATTTACAGTATAGCCACAAATTATACCACACTGAAGTAAGAAGGGCTACTAATTATGAGGGATTTTGTTACAAAATATACTGCAGCAACTTTCATTTAAGGACAGTAATTAGTTGGTTCTTGTCCTCTATAACCGCACCTACTGCATAAAGTGCACATGAAGACAATATTTCTGACAGTTTTACCATTACCTGTTCAGCTATTGTCTTGCAAATAAGGTAGGCCATCTCACAATGATTTAAAAACAAAAAAGGGTATTTATTTCTTACTAATGAGCCTTCATTGTTGACCAAACTGTTATTGGAATTCCCTATGTCATTTTCTTCTCAACCCTAAGAAAAGACAAGCCATAAAGAGACAAGTCTTCTGCTTTCTATCCTCTCCCTTGAATCTATCCATCACTTAACAGAGGACAAACCTCGACAGTTCTGCCAAAACAGCAATCAGCAGATTGCTTGCTGCTCTGTTTGCCCAAGACAGAGCGTTAGTGTAACCGATAAGCAAAGTGACGGGCACTCCCTCAATTACTGCGAGAAGGGGAGGGTCCGTAACGATCCAGGACCCATTTTAGACTGCAGCGGTTGTCTCGTCTCATCTCCTCAGAAACACGAAGACTTTTTCCCCCCATCTCTTGGTCTTTCCTGTATTTTGCTCTAGGCAGAAATACTGACAGTGAAGGCAGACCCAAGTGGTTCTGAAACAGCCAACGCCGCAACTGAAATCAATGCTTACATCATTACAGACACAGATATCGTGCCCTCAAACAGATGACACACAGATGACACTGAAAGTGCAATTATGGTTTAGGTAAAATAAGGCAGCTGAAGGTTATATGGACCAAATCAAAGATAATTAGTAGGATGACAGGATTTGTAAAATAATTCTGTTGAACCTCAAAGACAGAGCAGATGCATATTGCTCTGAACTAGAGGAGGGAGTTACTCGCAATATAATATTATCACAACTAATCACATAATAATAATAATTTAAAAAAACCCTCAAGAGCAAAAAGTAGAAATCATTTTTTAATCAATTGGACTGTGGTGTCAAAGTGTGTTTATAGTCATTAATAATACATACACATGCTACAGTACTGTTTGGTCTGTGGTTTTAGTTCATTATTAGGTGGTTGCTAGATAATGAGATAGTAATACACAATGTGGACAAATCTATTGAGTCATACCGCTTAACTCTGAATTCAGTTTAAAATTTTCAGTCATGCACCTTGCCTTTACAAACCTTTATAAAAGAAACTGTCTTTCAAAAGAGCTCACTGAATTCAAGCGTGGCACTCTTAACAGCATGCCATCATTGCAACAATTACATTTTTGAATTTTTTCCCCTCCTAGATATTCAACAATGAACCATACGTTGTATTGTTGCAAAGTAGAAGTGTTTAGGAATTCAGGCAGATTGCGGGAGACTACATAAAGCTACAGAGTGGGGTCGCCAAGTGTTGGGGCGCATAGTGGTTAAAGGTCCCCAACACTCTGACTCAGTAACTACAGAGTTTTAAATCTGGCATTGACATTACTAGAAAAAACTGTGTGCCAGAAGCTTCATGCCATGGGTTTCCACTGTCGAGCAGCTCTTGTAGATGTCATGTGTAGGTGACCAGTACTTTGCCTATTTAGTCTAAGATGCATAAATCAAGTTTTATTGATATAAATGAGATGTTATTGCTGTGAATTAAAATCATATTGTGCTTTTATAAGATGATTAGGGGCATAA
>VOQK01006562.1:52736-63925 GCA_015052645.1 Benitochromis conjunctus
AAAATTTTTAAAAACCCCCCCCCCCCCCCATATTACTGATATGTATTATAGATATATAGATACTGATGAACGGATTTGATCCTCAGTTACAGGGCAGAACAGCAACAGAGTCCAGTCACCTTAGATGTCCTCTGTCCTGCTCTAAATAAAGGTTTACAAAGCAACATTGTGGGCACTGAAGGGGAAAACCTATTTTATGAATAAAATACTAATGACAGCAGGCTGCTGGTGATTTTTTTTGTTTTGTGTGCTTTCACCTGTAGAAGTTGATCTCTGGATAATTTCCGTACTCGGATTTGCGGGAGTTGCGTCGAGGGAATGTGCAGAAAAAGGCGTTGGCCAAAAGACAGGCTATTTGCTCCTGAGACAGGGTCAGAGACTGATTCATCCTTGACTTAAGTAAAGGAATTGGCTGTAAAAAAAAAAGAGAGAGACAGAGAGAGAAAAATCAAAAAATCTAATCAGTGAGAAAAGCAATGCTACAGTGGCAAAGCAAAAAGTAAGATAAGGGATTACAGTAACAAAGACAGATGCAGAAAAAACAGAGTAATATGGGTTTAGTGGTGTAGGCTGAAGAGCTAATGAGAGTAGATAATTAGTTTAGCAATCTAGCAAACAGAGGAGACACAGAGAGCTCCATTAGGTAAATGGGTGGTCGTAATTAAGGTTCCAGTTCTCTTGCTCTCTTGCAGGTTTGTTCAGGCAGGCACGCAGGGCCCATCCATCTTTACTGATTAAGGCTAAAGAGCCTCCCAAGGCTGCCCAGTTAGCAGATCAATACCAGCTCTAATAACGCACATATAAATATTAGGCTTGACGCTTAATACTGCCAAACAAAGCTGAGAGAGTCAGAAAGCTTCATTATTCAATAGCTGCAAATAATGCTCTTTAAAAATGGAATCTGTACCAGAAACTCCCTCCTCTAGTTAAAGTGGATAATACTTAAACTTCTGCCCCTGGCTCTCAACGAAAGCAGAAACTAGAGGGATTCCCCTATCCCGCAGTGCAAAGTGGGAGCTGAATTCTCTTTATTAAATTATACTGAAGACTGAAATGGATAATGTGATTACAAAAATACCAATCCGTAATTCTCATATTGCTAAAATTGATGACAGAAGAGGGAAACAAGGACAAATGGACATGACATTTAAATGGACATGACCCCCTTCTGGGGTTCAACGCGGCTAATATCAAACCTGCACTACCAATGCGTCTTTCTCGGAATAGGAATACTTGGGGAAATCTAAAGCGAAAGACTGCATTTTAAAATTCAGAAGTCCCAACTTAGTGCACTGAATTCTAAAAAAGTAAGTGGAGTTTCCTGAAGTGCACAAGCATAGCACATGAAATGGATGGCAGAACATGGACCTCGCCTCTCCCAGTCCTCTTTTCTAATGAAGCAGTTCCTGATATGGACCAAAGAGTTGGATTCATTAACTGCGAGTTGTAACTCATAAGTTGATGCACCATCTAACCCTTCCTGCTAACTTACCACACTTATATTCGTCTTCCTGCATACCTTAAACACTGCTACTTCCACTAGTAATACCTCACCTTTACACATTTCCAAAGCCCTTAAAAATAGATAATCTGGTATAAATAGGGAAAAACTGTCAATACTTACCATTGTGCACAGCCGAGGGGCTTTAAGTGCAAGATCAACCATAGCAGGTAGTACAACATCAAACAGGTGCTGTACCTCACGATGCTCAAGACACTGAAAAGACAAAAAAAATAAAATAAAAAAATACAAGTAAGCTTAAGTATTGTTAAATGAGAAATCTGTGTCAAGCTGACTGCCTACTTAGGCAGTCAGTTACTCGGAGCCAGCAGTCAGAGTGACTGATTATATGTAAGTTGACATATTGTTTTGTCACACCATAGATTTCTCTTACCAAATGGAGAAAAAAAACCTTTTTTTGTTATTCATTTATAAATCAAACCAGCGCTTGTTTTTGTGCTTTACATTTTATGCTCATTGACTTGAGCGTGATTTTGACTTGTTTTTGTCTAAACAAAAAACTAAATTTGTCTCATTTATGTATTAGTACAAGCCAAGAAGCTGTTGATGTCTTCATTTCTTGCACTCTGAAAACTTTCAACAAACATACTGGAACAACCATGGTACCTCATTCAATGTAATAAATATGAGCTTTAACATCAATCCATCCATTTTCTTCCACTTATCTGGTTCAGTGTCCAGGGGGACTGGAGCCTATCACAACTGCCAAAGTGTGAGAGACAGGATACATCGTAGACAGGTCGCCAGTCTGTCACAGAGCTAACAAGGACAGACAACCATTCACACTCATATTCACGGGTAGGGCCAATTAAGACTCAAATTAACCTAAGCCCACGTATGTCACGTATGTTGATGTGTGTTGAATTTTATAAATAAAATAAAAGGAATTTTTCCATTTCTACGTACTGCATTCCTCGTTGAATATTAACAAAACAAATGATGCACAGGTTTCATGCAATTAAAAAAAAGAGCCATAAATAATTCTGTGTTGTGTGCATTTGGTGTTCATTTTGCTTCAATTTTAAACGTGCCGTTTTTTAAGCTTAAGGTGTTTTCTCAAGCCAAGGACACAAGATGTAACTGAAAATCTGAGGATGAGCCAACTGTTTGATTAACTTTACATGGTCCAAAAACAGCTTTACAGTGAGTCAGAGGTCATAAACCCACACCAGTAAGCAATATCTAAGCAATTTTCTCTCATATCCAACAATAAAAACTCAAGTTTCAGTTTATTGTTGTTATAAGATGAACTCCCACTACTCAGATATCAATAATCCCAACACTTCCATGGTGAAAAAACACAAAAATGAAACAGAAATGCTGCAGAGGTGTTCACTACACAGAACCCTTTTCCAAAGAAACTACCATCAATCTAGGAATGAGCTCACCACAGCTGAGGCATCCATACTTCAGCCTGAAGCTTACCTCAGCATCCATCTGCAATTCCCTCTAAAATAAACACCCAGTTATTCCATCATACGCCCCAGATTTACAACGCAATCATTTATGAGTGTATTGGCTTCGAATGTCACTGTCATCAATCACATGCCTTATTCTATCAAGGTAAGCAGGGGAGCTTGTGCTGATTAAATGGACCTTCTGGGAGCAAATGCAAATGACCAATTGTGGAGAGAGTGGCAGGGTGGCTTGATTTTCCACGGGAAGTCTTTGGTGGTTGATTTGGCCAGGGGCATTTATATGGCTGCAGAGCAGGTCTGACTAAATGCTGTCAGGAGTAATGAGCTGGCAGACATCATAAAGCGCTCCTGTGGGACTAATAGATGGTAGCTGGTGATGCGGCAGGATGAGGGCAGAAAGACGACACACACACACCCCCCGCTTCCTTTCCACAGCTAGAGCAGCTCACCACAAGGTTAGGGTGGACACACAAACTATACATTTCACATCCATAAATATGACAGACCGAGTTTCATCAGGGCAGTCCGGATTTAGTGCTTCATAGCATAGTGATCGATTAGACATTGATCTTCCATACATTCTAGTCTTTACAAGTCATTTTAATTTTCTGGCAGCTCAACCTTCACAACTCTTGATTTGACTATTTAATTTAGAGGTCTTCTAAGGGTGTTTTGCCCAATACATTGAGTGTCAAACCCTGACATTTCAAGGCATTTTTAACAGTGAGAGAAACAGAAGCAAGCAACAGGGCACAAAAATGAGAGGAACAGCCTTGTTGTCTTGCTGCTATATATACGTTTGTCCACTGAAACATGAGCTGTACTGTAACTCCTGGACTGGTGTTTTGCTTAGCCCTCAGACATTCATCAGAAAGTGACACAGTGACAGTTTCATTCGGCAGAGGAGAAACACTAAGACAATTTACAGACAAGCCCTAATTTGGAAACCTCTTCTTTTTTTTTACCTTATGGATATTACATACTGAGCGGACTGTCACTCACAAGCCCGGGGGCAACGTATCCCCTCACTGTTTTACCCCAGTGATACAAGATGTTGCACCACATTTAATTAGGTGGCGTTGGCTTAGAAGTTCAATGGTTAGCATTCATAATGACCACAAAAACATTAATATGACACTGAAAACTGTGATATCAATCAGCTGGTTTGGCCACTGTTATAGAATGGCTGACCAATGTGTTTCTTCACAACACTAGAGCATAACAGATAAATCGCTGTGCATGGAAAAGGGTCTGCCGTAGAACGACAGCTGTTAAATCGTTTCTGCTTAAGTGTTGTCAGGAAGGTCTGAATGCTTGATAAAAACTAGTTACAGCCAGCAGGTGTGCTGTACCTACGTCTTTCTATTCAATAATATTCAATGGATTCATCACTTGGCCAACTATTGCTTATGCAATCAAATTCTGGTTTCTTCTGTGTCATTTAAACACCGGGCTGTCCTTCTCAAGTGAGTGCCACTTACCTTAATAAAATGTCTTTGGAGCATAAAAATGACAAAAGTGGGGGAATTGCTGTGGTCACAACAGTGAGCAGGCAGTTGGAGTTGCTGATGAAATAGCTTCTGAGGAAGAGCAACTTACTGCCTGGCCTTACTTAGCATCCTTACAGACTTAATGGGGCCTTTTAATTAAATTGGATTAAGCTATAAAAAGGCTTAGACAGCTATTGATCTGCCAAGCTTTCTGGCTTACTAAGAAATTATTTCAGAGAGGAGGAAAAAAAAAGAATTCTGTATGGGCTACATTTAGCTGAGTAATCCACGATGAGAGGGGACAAGCATTAGGTTTAAATAAAAATTTGGCTGGACTGTGCCAGATATTACAAGCACTCACTTAATTCTGAATACTGCATTGTTATAACGATTTTGTTCTTAATTGATATACCCAGGAAGAATTTAAGAATAAAACAAACCCCTTACTAAATGTAGCTATAAAATTAGGTTTCAACTTGAATTTGCTTTGCCATCTATCTTTAGGCTCTTTTTGGGTGGTGGTGTAGTTAAAATATAAAGTTTCAGCCTGTGCAGTAGACATAATAAGTAATAAAAATCATACTTTATCTATAATCTCTAAGGAGAGAAACTCTGTAGAAGGGCTGACACTTTAACTTAAAAAAGTTATCTCGTAAACTTGAATGACAGGAAATCGTTGTCCCATGTCTAAAAACGTTCTCCTCATAACATGTGTGCAATTATAGCCCCTAACTGTCTGAAAAGAGGATAAGAAGTGTTTAAAGAAATAAAGAGGGAGGTAATAAAAAAAGGAAGACATTCCCCTGGTTCACCTGAAACAGCTGGTGCTGCTATGCTCTGTGCTCATCTGTCCTAAACGTGCTCCCGGGAGACTCACAGGTACCGTGAGGGGATGACACACACTAATGGGCTTACAGTCAAACAAAGACAAGCACATTCCCTTTGCGATAACAACTTTAGTTTACTATCAACTTTCGATTCATTCTTCATTAGAATAACATTTAACCAGACAATCATGTTGACTTCAATTTTGCTGAGACTTACAAGTCTACAAGGTTTATTCAAATTTTTAAAAATGGCTTCATTTCTTTATGAGTTGGTTTTGTCATGGTAAAGATCTTATAAAAGGGTTCTTAGGTCTGCCAAGTTCAGCAAACAAGTCTGTACAGGACAAGTTGTTAGCATCATAACATTTTCAGTTGTCCATTAGGAAGTTGTGCTAATATTATGCCTTTTCTTTTGTGCATCTTACCTCTGTACAAAGAAGGTTCAGGGCAGTGAAGTCCCATTTCTTTGCATGGGCTGTGTTATACCTCAAGATTGCATCCTGAAGAGAAGAATGAGAAGTTAGAAGTCAGATTGAAAGTCTTGTTTTATACATGGTGTAAAATATAACTGTTGCAAACTCTGCCACCATGTGGTTGCTAACGGAATTTGATTATTATCTTTGCCATTGCTTTAACAATATAAATGGAAACACATATGCCCAGAAATGATTCAATATTGTGTAAAAACACTGAAAAGCCAACTGTGGTCATTTGTTTGGCAACTCTGGCAACATTCATTTGTTCCGCTTTGTGAAACAGTCTACTGGAGTGTAAGTGTTTAACAAATCAAGGTTTCAACTGCTTGGTTTCCATATTTTAGGTTTGACTAACCAGTCTCTCTGATGTCTTACCCTCACATCCAGACTACTTTTGAACCCCCTCTGCAAAGCAGTACGGATCAGGTCCCATCGACTTTGGACGCCATTTCCATCCTACATGACATCAAAGGAAAAAAAATACATAAATACAAACTTTTCTTATGTCAGTGTTCTTGCAGTAACTAACCTTATTGTATTGAAATGGCATGTCTGGATGGAGGGATGCTATACAACTATTATACCTCGGTCTCCATAGGAAACAGATTCTTCTCTGAGCAGGGCATCTTCACTGACGAATCATCCCATGAATCCTTGAACTTGGTGGGGTATGGGACAGGGACTTCTCCCTCCCTGAGGAGATCTGTCTGTAACAGGGAAATAAAAATGCATCTTTACAGGTTACTGTTGTTTTTAGAGAAATTCTGATGAAAGTAACCGTTTCCCCTTTCCTCGTTAAAAGAATGAGTTTTGGTTTAGCGTTAAAAGCCCCTAAAAGTTGGAGCATAGCATGGTAGATGGTGTAAAAATTAAACTAAAATTCCTATATAGGCTTATCTTGTATAAGGCATTTTTATTGCCTCATACTAAAGGTAAACGCATGGAAAATAAAAATACAAGCTTTACATATTTTCAAGTAATTTCTTCAATGAGTAATAAACAAAAAGCCAAATGGTTTTCAGTGTACACATTAGATCTAATTAAAACATTAATTAGAAAAACATTTTCATTCATGAAATTTAGTGATTGGCAGCATCTAGTTTGTGTGGCAGTGTTTGGTGATGGTAAGAGCAAGTTGTAGCAGTAAAGCAGACCTGACTATATCCCTGTGGGACTAGCAGTGGAGGACAGTCTGATAGGACTGCTACTGACAAGAGCCCCTCAGGGGATCATGGAGGACGGCTTCACTCGGCCCAGCACTGTCTCTCTCATTCACCCTGTCTGCATCTCAAGAGCCATTCTTTACGTCATCTTTCCCAATCTTCCCAGTCTTAATTTCTCTTTTATAAACACATTTCATCAAGTAAGTGATGATATACACTCACCAGACACTTTATTAGGTACACCTTACTAGTACTGAGTTGGAGCTCCTTTTGCTTTCTGAATTGCTTTAATTGAATTGAATTGATTCAAGGTGCTGGAATCATTCCTCAAACATTTTGGTCCATGTTGATATAATAGCATCACACAGTTGCTGCAGACTTGTCGGCTGTACAGCCATGATGCAAACCTCCTGTTCCACCACATCCCAAAGGTGCTCTCTTGGACTGAGTTCTGGTGACTGTGGAGGTCATTTGAGTACAATGAACTCATTGTGCTGTTCAAGAAATCAGTGTGAGATTATCTGAGATTTATGACATGGTGCATTAATCTGCTGGAAACAACCATCAGATAACATGTGCACTGTGATCACTCAGAGATGAACAGATAAACTCAGTCAGCAACAATACTTGGGTAGGCTGTCATGTTGAAACAATACTCAGTTGGTAGCAAAGTGTGCCTAGAAAATATTCCATAGACTATTACAACCACCGCCAGCTTGAACAGTTAATACAAGGAAGGATGGAGCCAGGTTTTCATGTAGTTTAATCCAACTTCTGAATCTACCATCCCAATGTCACAGTACAAATCAACACTCGTCAGACCAGGCAACGTCTTTCCAATCTTCTATTTAATAATTTTACTGAGCCCATGTGAACTGTAGCCTCAGCTTCTTGTTCTTAGGTGACAGGAGTTGCACTTAGTGTGGTCTTCTGCTGCCGTAGCCCATGTGCTTCATGGTTCAACATGTTGTTCATTCAGAGATGCTCTTCTGCATACCTTGCCTGTAACAACTGGTTATTTGAGTTACTGTTGGCTTCCTTTGAGACTGAAGAACTCTGGGCATTCTCCTCTTACAAGCCATTATTAGCCAGAGAACCGCCACTCACTGAAGATTTTCTCTTTTTCAGATCATTCTCTGTAAACCTCAGAGATTGCTGTGCAGGAAAATCCCAGTAGATAAGCATAAGTATTAAAAGACAGAAAGAGCGAGACAGCAACAAAGGAAGACATTCCCCTGGTTCACCTGAAACAGCTGGTGCTGCTATGCTCTGTGCTCATCTGTCCTAAACGTGCTCCCGAGAGACTCCCAGGTATCGGTGAGGGGATGACACACACTAATGGGCTTACAGCCAAACAAAGAAATGCCGATTCCCTCTGCGATAACAACCTTAGTTTACTATCAGCTTCAGCATCATCCTTTATTAGAATAACATTTGAACAGATAATAATGGTGAGTTAAACAAAATATGCCTCACAGGTTTACAAGGCTCAGCTGTCAGCAATGTGATTTAAATAAATGGCTTTATTTCTTTAGGAGTCTTTATTTTTTCAAGGTAATAATCTTGAATTTCAAATATGAAAGCCTGTTGGACAGAAAACATTTTTTTTAATTGCCCAAAGTCTGAAATACACAGAGTAGTCATCAACATCCATGCCACGTTCAAATTCACTTAAATAACCTTTCTTCTTCATTTTGATGCCTAGTTTGAACTTCAGCAGGTTATATCTTGAGCATATCGGTATTAACTCACACAAAGATCCACAAAAGAAGAAGTGGCTGTTGACTCACCCTGACTGTGACAGTGTGATGAGGTGCTGATTTCAGGTGAGACAGAGGAGGGGCACACTGGGGTAGTCTGTTCAGCTCATCTATGGGCGTCCCCTGCCATTTTGTCTCAATGTTATGCGATGGGCATAAAACACTATACAGAAAAAAGGCAGAACAGGTAAGCAGACAGCAGATTAACTAAAGAACATTATGAATATAATGGCACTAGGCCACAAAACAAAAAGGTTGTAGTTAAAATATTTTCAAGGACCTTTGCAAAATTGCATCTGGCTGGCTTTCAATTAAGTCCTGGCTCATATTAGATGACCCACTGTGCTCCGCTATCTCAGCATCCTCAGATCCCATAGCAGGAAGATGGTCTCTTTCTTTGGTTGAACTTCCTGGATCAGAGTCTTTGATAGTCTGCTGAGATTCCATTACTTGAGCCTTTGCAAAGGCAGAGTGCTCTGCACAAAAACTTCCATCACAATCCTGGTCTGCAGAGTTGTTGAACATGGTTTTACAGACTGGACTATCAGGACTGAGCATCTCCACATCAGTGGAGGTACACACTGGCTTCTTGGAACTAAAACTAAGACAGAGATGGAGTTTTGTATTGGTAGTGTGTGCAGCAACACAGGTTGTCTTAGAGGGGTGGGGACCTGGTGAACTGGGCCTCTTAGATTTCTGCCCATTAGAACACTGCGTTGGAGCTGTGTTACTTTTGCTGCATGTGAGAACAGCTTCATCCACATCACCTGCAGACCCACAGTCCATCAAATTCTGGGAAGACACATCATCATGTGTGTTCTCTGTTTGTGGACCGTCTTCTGTAGTGTCAGACATTTGTGGTTCAAAAGACAGTTCAGCTCTTTCATCTGTGAGGTTAGTTTTTGAAGCATCATTCTTTACATCTTCTTGATTAATCTCAGGATTTAAACTGCTGCAAAAGAGAAAGAAAATAAAGCATATAAAATGTACTTTTTCCATAATCACACATTTTCCATCAATACGTTCTTTAATTAGCAATACATTTGAAATAAATCATGCAAGGCCAAGCAAACAATTAACTTGGATACTTTACCTTGTTTGAGAATCCATAACTTCATCCACGTTTAATACGTCATACAAGACGAATCAGAACCAGCTGTATTAGAGAGAAAGAAAGAAAATATACCTCTCACACTGAGAAACTTCAGCTTTTATACACTCATCATTGGCATGTCAGAGTAATTTGAGGCTTTTAATGGTTTCTTTGAACTGTTCTTTTTCCAGGGTGGGATGATTGTGCACATTTAAAAACTTTAAAAAACAAGAATTGGATACACAAGTTTGAATTTTATTTTGGATTTTCTGTAATCCACACAGGGTCTAATATATACATACACCCTCACTTAAATCTTTCAATAAATTGTGCTGAAAGTTCCACAATGTCTGTAAACTTGACAAGGCAAATGAATCTTAACTTCTCGTTAATGATCATGATCGGCTGCAGCTGGTAGTTTCTCATTGTTGGCATACAAAGGATTTGTTTAACAGCACTCACTGGATCGACCAATACTAAAAACAATGAGAAAATCCAAGAAACTCAGGGAAGCTCTAAGAAGGAGAATTTTGGGAAGATCTCTTAGAGCCATTTCTGAACAACTGCAGATTCAAAGATCATCACTTCAAACAACTGTACATAAGTACAAGTTATGGGGATATGTCTTTTCCAAGGCCTGGGAATGTATCCAAAGTGTCAGAGAGGAATTGGTAAGGATGTTCAGTGACGATCCTGGGATCACCAAGGCTAAGCCTCCCGTGAAGTGGAAACTACTGGAACGCCAGCATCAATGTCCACAGTCACACTGCCATGGACTGGAGGAGTATCTCCATATACTTCAACTTCACATCAAATCAACAGTTAACCAAAAAATGAATAAGGGTGCATATATATATTTGAGCTTGTATATATACTTTTGACCATGTGTGGATTAAATAAAGTTTTATCTTATCTTATTAGGAAAAAAATCCAAATTCAATTACATTTTTTGCACCCAATTCTTGTATTTTAAAGTGATTAAAGGTGTATGTTGTACAGTCATTAAAAGAAATAAACATGACATTCAGTGTTTGCAAGCAAAAACATAGAAACATACTGGCCTCGTTATGTATAACTGGACTTCTAATACAGTGAAATACAAACTTTGGTAATTTCTAGTACCGGGTGGAAGCTACAGTAAGACCTAAACAGGTATTTTAGGCCACTTATTACATTCTGTGACTTCAGCAAAGATAGTCGTAGGTAGATGTTCACAGTAAGTTACAGATCTCAGTTCATTTTACCTGTATATATGTGCATTAATTATAGACAAAGACGGCACACCGAGAAAGAAAAAAAAAAAACGCACAGCTGATAGCCCCAACAACGCTACGACGAGCTAGCCGAGCATATTTTCTTCATTTAACATGTCACTTTCAGGCTAAAACCACAGATTTTTCTTTATCTTACTACCCTCAGCGCACTGTCAAAACATAACAT
>VOQK01006562.1:63945-75185 GCA_015052645.1 Benitochromis conjunctus
TGTCAAAACATAACATCTTTAGCTAACTTAGCTTTGATTGGCTATAAATTCTGAACGTTAGCCTCGATTACTGTAGCTCGGCTTTACCTATACAGGCTAACAGTACGGTCGTCATTCAGATAAAGAAACGTGACTTACAAGCATATCCTTGTGCAAGGCTTTTAAATATAAACTATTTTCCTCCACATTATTCACTTTCACTTCGAGATGCTTATTCTTCTTCTTCTTGTGGACTTTAAGGGCGTATAGCAAACCAACTTACAAGTATATTGCCGCCACCTGCTGGACTGGTGTAAACACATGTAAATAAATGCTGAGATGTTAAGTGAAAGAAATCTCTTGAAGTTTTAACTATAAGAAATAACTGTAACATTAGATTGCACAGGATTTCCTGTTTTATAAAACAAAATTTTTGTTAATTGCAGGGTTTTTTTTTAAATATTTATTTCTATAGTAGATATAGAAGAAAAAAACAATGTTGCACTAATGGCCACAGAGGAAGTCTTTATCAGTTAAAAAACATACTAAATATGTACTAACTATGCTCAAATTTATGCCCACTTCACATTTTCCAAAGCTGTCTAATGGGCCAAATTGGAGTCTTTACTGGGGCAATTCGTTTTAAACCCTTACTTTAGATTAATATTAAAGTAGTAGTAACTCTGTTTTGACCAACACTAAAAAGTTTCCTGTTTATCCATCTGCCAGTTTGTGCCTTCAAAGAACATGATTTGTGTTGTAGTTTTGATATTTGAACCCAAACATGAGCAAAGATATGGAGTCAGAGAGTGACGCAGAGGCTGCAGAAATGTTCTTAACTGAAAAGAAGCCTGCACAATACTGTTTCTTCAAGCTAAGACCCAAAATTTTGGAGCTGGAAGTTTGATGAAGTACATTTTTTCATTATTTTACCTGACTACATCTTATTGAGGCTGTTAAATGGTTAAAGGCTTTGCAGAACAGATTCTGTGTGAAAAGGCTAAACCATGCATTAATATCAACAAACTTTATTTGTCTGAGCCTTGATGTGACTGTGATATCCAAACGTGGCCCTTAATGAAACTGAATATGACATTTCTGGTTTAAAGTGAAAATTAAAATAAAACTAAATCTGTATTTAGTAAGTTATTAATTACATTTTGAAAACATTTTCTGAGAAATGGCTGTATCAAAGTCACCATGAAATAATCAAAAAGAAGCTTTATCTCCCCTGCCATCCTGTGAGCTTCATTACAGTCAGATATCTGATACAGGTTGTTCCATTCTTCCACCTGCTGAGGCTTCTGACAGCATTTTTCACCTGTAACACCTAAATGCCAAAGATTAAATGTCAAAGGGGTATTTTATTAGGTTTAATTGAATTGAAAGACTGCAACACTAGGGAAGTGTACACCACAGCCTCTGAGTCAAATCCATATGGAGGAGAGTGGAGAGAAAAATGAAAAATTTATGTGTTCTTTCAAGTAAATTTTGCCCCAAATTTTGTCTGTGAGCTGCCCTTTCCTCTCATTCTTTGCAGCTGAAACTGTAGCCTGTAGGCAAGAGAGCTGGAAAGGTTCTGCAACATTTGCTCTGCAATGTTTTGATGTTAATTTTTATCTGCAGTGAAAACTCTTATTAAAGATGGTCGAGCTGACCATTAGTCAAAGAGAATCAGGGAAAGGTATACAAAGTTTGTTAACAAAGTGAAATTCTTTAATTTTCATTGGTTTAAACGCCACAGTTTGCACGCCATTTCTGTTTTCTTAGAAATATATGAAGGAAATTTTTAGATTTATGTAAAGAAAAACACAGATATCAAACAGCAGTTCAATATGTGTTGGTAATTCTCTAAATAATTCCCTAAATTAATCAAAATAATATATGTTTTATGACATAGTATGTTCTAAACATTTTGGAGGGTTGTCCACACCTTCCACTCATTGTGCACATATTTTTAGCACCAAGCTCTCAGCGCAGAGCTCTCTCGATTAAATACAGACACCCTGCAATGTTGAGTTTGCTTCCCAGCGCAGACCTGTGTGCACTGGTTACAGGGTGTTTTGCTGGTAGGGCAGAAGGTGGTATTTTATGGCGTTCAGCAGCAGGCTGTGTCCCGTATCACAATGGGGCCCCAATGCCACACAGGGCACCAGTTGGATCTGGCTCACGAGCTTGCTGGCCAGTGTTGTGCCAAAAAGTGACTTCCGGTATTTGTCAAAAAAAAAATGATTTAAACGGTTGTAAATGACTTGTTGGTCTATAGTCTATGAAACATAAGTAAAACATGTGAATAATAGCTGTCCATTTTAAGTCAGAAAGGACATTTCTGTCAGGAGGCAGAAGAAGCAATCAGTTTTTTGCAAAGCAACGGTTATATAAAGATGTTTTAACAATAAATTTACTAACCCAGCACAAATTGCGTAAATTTCCTGAACCTAAGACCTACTAGCACCTAGCACCCCTGCTGAGATTTTCATGGACCAGAAAATAAAAAAGTCAGTAATTCTAGTGGGCATTGATTATAATGCACAGTCATAAAGATACCTGTAAAACAGGTATTTTCTTTATTTTATTTAAAACCCCTTCATAAATCCTGTTGACTGCAGACTATTTATCAATATGGGCAAAGATTTTAGACATTAAAAAACCTCACAGAAATCACTTTTTGACACTGGGATGGTCTCGAGGAGAACGTGGGAAAGAAGGTCCACTGTGTGAGCATGACAGGGAGCTTTGAATTTGAGCTTCATGGCGAGCTGGAGGAGGGGATGACATCAGTAAACTTGACAGGTTTAAAACATTTACCTCATGTTAGCTGTGGTTTGTCCTATTTACATTCTCCTTAACCAGGGGGGTTTCCAGGATGTCTTAAATGGGGTGGCACTGCGGGGACCGAGAACAAGGCAGAGGTGGTGATGGGATGGGGTGGGGTTATTATCAGAGGAGGAGATAGCTCAGTAGGTAGAGCGCTCGCCTCATAATCGGAAGGGCGAATCAGTGAATCCACCAGTTCGAATCCACTGAACCGCTTCCCCTCAGGTACCCCTAAGCCCTGAGCAAGGTACCGTCTCTACACTGCTCCCCGGGCACCGTATTGACGGCAGCCCACTGCTTCACTGAGTGAATGGGACAAATGCAGAGAAGAAATTTCCCCCTGTGGGGTTTCTTTTTTCTTCTTCTTATGTGATGCAGTGTGATTATATGTGTTGTGTAAAAGTATTTAGACTTTTTACTTAAGTTAAAGTTATACTGCATTAAGTAGCTTAACCCTTTCATGCATGAATTATGACAACCTCAATCAGGATTTTTTTCTTAAGTATTTTTATTCATCTTTTGATTCGTAAAGATGAATGACAGGGTTAAATAACAATAATTACAATGAAACACGTCATACCTCTACAGTAACATTAAACGACCAGTGGGTGGCAGAGTATGGAGTGACACATCAGTGTTCAATGTAGTGGTTTATGTGCAAGTATACCATCAACACTGACACAAATACAAGAAAACAGTCTTTGAATAGCTGTCCACTGTAGTGACCACTATGCGTGAAAGGGTTAATAATTCCCATATAGGCTAATCTAAATACATTTTAAGCACCCACAAAATCACACTTTTAGAATCATATACAGTATACCCCTGCAATACCCCACGAAATATATCTGGAAGAATTACTGAAGACACAAGAAAACCCAGTTACTTAAAGCAGACCAACAAAAGCCACTTTTTAGCATGTAAGAACCAATTACCACCAAAAAGGTGACGGGGATGTGACAGAGAATGGATGCACAAACTTGTTAAATACTGCCACAGTAATGAAGAAATGAAAAACTTGTGCAATGGCTGAAGACCAGGAAAACTGAAACTCCATCAGCAGGTAGGCCTAGTGTGAACATCTGTCTATATCAGTCATCAGTCTACAACTCCACTTGAAAGGAGAGTCAGAAAAAACAGGAAAATGCCCCATTGCCCGGACCATGACACATAGAGCCAGCCTCCCTGATCAGATTATTCAGGCAGCCGGTGCCACTAGCTCTGATACTCAACCAACAGATCACAGCAAAGTACCCTCAGGGTGATTCCAGTTTTTTTGTTTTTATTTTTAAGCTCCAACAACCAGTCTTTGGGGGCTCACGAGAAATTATAAAATTCTGTCAGAAATTTAAAAAACAAACAAAAGCACTTAAAACCTTACGGTTCTGTATTTATGACTTTTACTGCTGCGAATAAAATATTATTTTATTAATAAATTATATATTTATTATATGCATTATATTTATTTGGGTTTATCACTTAAAATTTAAGCACTCAGGTGTTGTCTGAAAATTATGAACCAAAATTTAATGCACAATCATGACATTTTGCATTTATGCTGTAAAAACCCCCACAAAAACTGTTATGCTAATATCGATTGACGTTCAAACATCTTTACACATAATACTTGACGTTATCATGATTTTCATAAAAACTATAAAATCTTACATATATAATTTATTGAAATCTAATTTTTGTTGTTCTTTTTTTTAATTAACAGTTAGTGAAACTTTTTTGATTTAATATACATGAGGTACAAAATAATGCTGAGAGTGAAAAAATACAAAATTAATAGTAGTCATTGTGACAGGGAAATGCTTAGTGTAAGATTTCTAAGGCATTACTGGAGACAGTTATTGCTTATTTCCATGGGATGGTAACAGCGAGCAAGTCTGTAGGTTGTGCTGCAGGTAGCTCCTCTACAGTGCTTCTTAAGAGAAAGGCTTCACGATCTTCATGGAGATATAATTCTGGAGAGGGGAAAAACAGGCTTCTTAACTACTGAATTAAATTTCAGTATCTAAATATCCAAAGTGTTTTAGACAAAATACCTTAAGGGTTGTGATTGACACAACAAACTTGACTTCATTATAAGCAAACTGAGTGAACTTACGGGGAGGGAGTAGAAAAGGATCCCAAGGAACAAGATTACAAGCAGGAGAAGAACTCCTAAAATGAAAATCCACTTGAATCTGCGCCACACTATGAACTTCATGGTCTTGCAAGGATTTGTAAACCAGAGGAACGAAGTGTCGGGGCGGCTGTTGAATAGAGACACGCAGTTATTTTTAAATTAAGCACATTAAGGTAAAACAGTTATTAGTTTTTCTTTGGAGAGACATATTTTTACTTGGGTGGGTCCAGTTTGGGATTCATGTTGGGCTCTTCTCTGCCTTTTCCAGCCGGCCTTTCCTCCATCTCCTTCTCGTCCACTATTTCCAGTGTCATCTCGACTTTTCCCTGCAATTGTTTTTAAAACGCAGCCTTAAACAGGATCCCACAAAAAAACATAAATTAAAAAAATGACAAATGACTGTACTGGAGACATGAACATACACCAAGTACAGGTTTTCCATCCTGCTCAATTGCACATGGCCACCAGCCTCGAACAGACTTCTGGGAGAACAGTGAGTTGGGCTGTGATGCCATCATTCCTTGCAACATCTTCAGACTGCACTTTTCTGAGGTCTTCGCAGGAGGGATGAGATTCAGTAAGTCCAGCTCAATTGAACCTGTAACATGAAATATGTACACGTCTTTCTGTGACAAAGCTGCAGAGCATATTTTTCTTTTTAAGACATTTGCTTCAAAATTTGGAGAAAACACAATACTGTTTCACCTAAGTAGTCATCCAGGGAGAATTTGTCATTATCCCATATCTGGATGACAAATTTAGGAGGAATTCTAAATTCAGTTTTGTCCAGATTCCAAAAATGCTCCTGTATAAAGATAAAAATTCATTTCATTTATTCAAATTATAACTGGTTACATTATGATCAAGGAATAAGTTGGGGCTTTGTTGCTCATCCATGGCTTTGCACACCTTTCTAGAGACAACACACAGCTGCTCTGCAGGTAGGTAGTCAAAGCCAAAGATGAGCCTCCAGTTGAAATTTCCATCTCCATCCAAAGATCTGTAGTGGACATCAGTCTTCTGCTTGTTGTTCTCCATTCCTGGCATCCATCTAGAAAATAAACAAAAGCAATATGTTGCCTTCTTGTTGAACACAGTACAAGTGCAGAGTACAAATAAAGGATTAAAGTGAGAGATGGGTCATTTAATATACCCTTTAACGTAGATGTCACTCATGTTTTCTCCAGTGATGCTTCGTTCATCCAGAATGACATCACTTGTGTTCCAAATGACGGCTCGCAAGAAGTACCTGTTTCAAGTATGCAATTATATTTCACCCCTTGATGCATTATGTTAGGATATATGCTTATTTTGTAAAGAGGTTCTTACTTCTTAGCTTTGCGAGGAGTGATATTACACGGAGGTCCAGGCAAACCGAGCCTCTTGGGGAAAATGTCTACCCACATCTGAATTCGTCCCTGCATTTTTGAGAAATGGGTTAAACAAAGTGCAGCACATAACTAAATTGTTCAAATCAAAATGTATGAATGAGTGTTAAACCTGTGGTAGATTTGGTTGGTGGGAGCTGCATAGGGTCCTGGTCTCTACATGCTCTTGTACCAATCCCTGGTCTCTGAGGACATGCAGAGCCAGCCTCTCTCTGGCTGGGCCCAAGTGCTGGTGCTGTTGTACAGTGTTGCCCTCTGCAAAGAATGCAGTCAGTGTTAATATCACTGACATAAACAATAAGAAAGCCTCCAACAGTAGCAAGGCAAAAAAGAAATCATCAACAATAGAGACAGCACATAGAATATGTGCTATGATAACAGGGCTTTCAATAATGGCTATACCAAATTCTTGCAGGTGGTATTCTCTTCCTGCGAAAGACAATGAGCTGCCATCACCCTCTATGCGTGGATTAGGGACACCCCGCACTTTAGCCAGATTTTGGAGTATCTGAGAAGGCTTCAGCTGATCTCTCCACTGATTGATCCCGGATCTGCAAGACATTAGAACCGATGCTGATGTGAAACATCTCCATTGATCAAAATGACTGTATACAAGCAAGGCAGAGCTACAAAACTGTAGACTTAAGAAAATAAACAACTGAAGTGCACTTAAAGTACATACTTACACACAGTAAGTCTGTGGCAGGCCACAGCTGGGCCTGAAATGAGAGAGAAGCCTGTTCTCCAAATCGATGACTGTCTCACCCACTTTTTCATCTCTGCTCAGGAGGTCATAGTCATACACGGAAATCTTCAGATCCTTGTCTTGAGGCAGGAAGCAGGATAGCTCAAACATCCTGGACATTAATGGAGAAAAGCATGTGAAATACTTGAGTTTTCACATATCACTTTTTTTTTTTTAAAACCATCTCAGCAACATCTCACCTTCCAAACACAGGATTGAGGGTATTAGGTTTGTAGTTATCTCTGTCATCCAGTGTTTTCCTCCCCAGTGTAATCTTAATGTATGGGTCGCACTGAAAGGAGAATGCATAAATAAATAATGTTGAAGGTATTCCTCTTTGTCACGATTGTGATAAGTTGTGAGGTAAAATCTGCACAGGGTTAAAACAACATGGCTTATCAGCTGCAGCTTCATGTATGAGACGCACCATGCCGTTTGCATCCTTAGGCTGCAGGTCAGTACAGGACACCACATATATTCTGATCAGGCACTCCTGTGGTCCACTCTCAGGAAGCTCTCTGAACTGGCGAGGTGGAGCTGGCACGCCTGGGTCATCAGGCAGTGGGTAAATCTTGAATGAACCCTGTACACCACCAAACAGAAAAGCATTGTTAGTTCAATTAAAATTGTGGGTTTTCCCAAACTCAGTTATTTTCACACACCTAGTCTATTTTTTCTAATTAAAAGTTATATTTTTACCAAGTGTGAGAATAAACTGCCACAATAATAATAATAATAAAAAAAAAATACAACTTCTGAGGGATCTAGTATGCATCAGTCCTGGGAAAGCTGCGCCATTAGTAAAAGACAATGTGGTTTTAAAGAATATGTGGAGCATTTGAAATAAAAGATAATCAACATATTCTTTAAAACAGTTTTTTTCTCCTATTCACAGAAACCCTGATTTCCAACCTGGCCTTTGGGCCAGGCTTGCTGAATGGCACCACAAAGATATCAGGGCTGTTGAAGACATGAATTAGGGAAGCTCAATTCACACATTTCAGCAGCAGGTGAAAGGCAATTTTTTTCAATTGTATTTAATTTTTACTTTTCTATAGCTTTAAAGGATAAACCCTTCCAATTCTATTGGACCTGGGAACTATTTCTTAGCTACCTAGGCACCACTGAAGAAGAATCAGGTTGGGACTTATGGATCTGGCTATGAATGTGGGACATGGGATGCAGAACTATAGTCGAATATGATACCACCCAAAAATAAGTACTTCACTTTCCCCGCTTTGCCAAAAAGTTAACAAAAAACATATTTTAAAAAAAGGTTTTAATCTTACAAGGAAATCATCTGAAGCCTTGGAAACAGGCAAGCCCGAGCAATTTACAAAATATATTACACAAAGCAAGCAGTGTAGCTTTATTGCTGAGAAAACTATTGGCATTAACTACTTTAAATATGCTTTAATTATAATAATATAGTATTATAACAAAGTAACAGATTCACATCAACTCTAGCAGTACCATATTCTTTGGTAAATTATCCCTTCACAAACATGCCCTGTTACCTTAAACCTGTAGCATAGAGGTGGATATGTTTCCTCACTAGTATAGTTATAGCCTCTTTAGGCCTCTTTGGCCAGGGATCCATAATGTGTTAGGCAAACCTGTTAATCTTAGTGGAGCCACCATCTGCTCCACCTCAAATTATTGTTAGAGTTTAACTGAAATTCCTAAATTGACCACTAGAGGTTACAAAGGAGTAATGAAAGTGGCCGTGTACTTACAATTTTACAATATTTCACACTTCTTTACCTTGAACTCTCCCACCACTGAGGGGTCATCTTCTTCATCTTCATTCTTTCCTCTCTGAAGTTTGAAAGTGCTGCAGAAATCGGTCAGCCCGTGGAACTCTTTAACCTCTTCTAATTCACAATTGTATACCTAAAAAAAAACAAAACACGAAAAGCATTAGAGCTTAAAGATCATAAGCCAGTCTGTCACAGTAATTTAGATGCAGATTGTAAAACCATCACAAATTAGATCAGATTACATCTTTTTTCCCACTGTGTGTAAAACACATCACCTGCAATTTGTCGTATCCCTTTTTCAGGTAAGGTCCACACTTTTCCTGCTCCCCAGTAGAGGCATAAAACTTACTCCACCAGTCTACTGCTTCCTCCTCCTACACAACACAAAAACAAATATCAATACATTTGGCATTTTTAAAATAAATGATGATATCCATTGGTTGACAATGTCTGACAAGAGAATTCTGACCTTTTCTGCTTGAAGCTATAAAGATGGAAGCAAAGAATGATTTTAATTTAAAAAAAAATATTTTTAGATTTTTTTGTCATTTTGTTTATGTAACAACATTTTATTTACCTCTGTTTTTGCAATGGGTCTCCCCTCCATGTCTATCACAACATCTCCTTGGGCAGCAGCTATCATTGCCACTGCAAAGGTAATGCAACAAAATATATATATAACAAGCACTTATCTTATGAGGCTAAATGTGCATGTGAGACTTCTGTGTCTGTGGATACCTCTAGCAGACATGCAGATGTCATTGTTAAGACGATACGGGTCACAGCGGAACTCCTCCAGACAGTCAATAGTGCACTGTCCCACTACAGGCTTCCTACCAAAAGGTCTGTGGTCGATCACCTTCAGCACGATGGGAGGGGCGTACATCTCATCTTTGGGAAGAAGCTAAGTGAACAGTGAGAGGACAGGCCAAATAAGGAAATATCTAAAGTCTATATATGTGAAGGTGTGTTATTCCCACGAGGAAGACTCGGGGTTAGTACCACTTTGAGTAGCAGCACTGATCCAGGAAAGTTGGGGTTCTTTTTGAAGTTCTTAACCACAGCGGTTTGAACGGTCTCACCACCACATTCAACTATCAAACTTGGGGACGATACTGTGGCCAACTGATATGTCTTCATGTTCCTCAACCCCCAAGTCAAGACCTACAAGCAAAAAAATATATATATATTCATATTACAAAAACTAGTAGGGGCAGATAAGGAGAGCAGCACATCAGAGGGCTTGAATGATTTAAAGATATACCTCAATTGCAGTGAGCTGCACAACTGGCCTGATTCCCTGAGGAACCATGTAGAGATTCTCCCCCCGCCGAGGAGGCACCAATGGAAAGTCTCCATCATTAACCTAGAAGACAAGAACAGAGGGACCTCATTTATAAAGTTTGATGTTAAGTCGCAATTTAATAACTTGATTTTGGTGCTTTCTGTACCTTGTCTTTCAATATGAGCTCAGCAGCTAGCAATGCCTCTCCAGCACTGCGACCTTTTTTGGTGACTGGGAACCACAGCAGTTTAGGACTGACAGACCCACTGGAGTTCAGTTTCACCACAGGGGGGCATGTGCAGCGGCCCATGGCCTCATCTTTACCCTAATGAATAAAGTACAGACTTATTAAACCTGTATTATGTCAATTAGGGCCCAAAATTTGCTTTTCTAGGACACAGTTGTATGTGTACAATTATGTAATTTGATCAGAAGTTGAGCAGATTAAACACTGAACCTACCACTTGATCCTTATCATATAGCTCCAAGACTACATCGGGAGGGTTGCAGGCAATGGTCTGTGGGTCTCCGTAGATTTCAATGTCATCAAAAATGAGAGTCTGATCCCATGTGGGGTTCAGCGTGGTCTTTATGACTTCTGTGGTCTTGCTCACATGCAGAAATGACACATGGGCGTACGGATCTAGAGATCCCAGAATACTCTTATTACCTCTTATTACCAAAATTGTACCTCAGGAGTTGATGTTATTTATTGCTCCTTAATGGGCTTACACTTTGTGTGCCTATCACAAGGCTTTGCTCTTACCCGAGAAGCTGTCTTTGTCCATGGCACAGAGATTTCTCGCCTGATAGACATAGACCCTCAGGTGGTAGATGTAAGATCCTGGGGGGAAATGATTTTCGTTAAACTGTATGACTCCTGAAATGCTAAAACCCTAATGGAACATCTGATAAGGCAGTGTATATGTATTTGGATTCAGGATATCAATGTAGTCTCACACAAAGAGCAGTCACTCGGGATGTAGTTCAAAGAAAAAGCCTTTAATCAGCAACAAACAGGAATTTATTTTATCTGATTCAGCTACTTACGGTTAAAGTGGCAGGAAACAGTGGGTGTGTTGGCACCAAACACTTTGGCTGCACCCGTTTTACCGGCCTTCTCATCAACATC
>VOQK01006562.1:75205-85442 GCA_015052645.1 Benitochromis conjunctus
CCTTCTCATCAACATCGACCCCCTGTTAACAAAACAAAGGAGCTTAACAGCAGAGTTTTCGAAACATTGGTGCAAACTTTAAGAAAATTTAAAGCAACATGGCACAACCCAAATAAAATTAATGTTACATCTGACAGAAATGGGTACATGCGTCAGAATAGGGTCATTTCAGAATAAGATATATCTTAGGCAGTGTTTCTCTGAGTGCTTAAGGTAGACCTACTAAAGCTCCTTCCAGTCTGAAGATGGCAGAGGCCCCAATGCAGCCTGATGGGACCATCTTTCTCCTCCAACGGCGGCGGCGAAATGTGTCAGAGGAGCGCTCTTTCCTGTGGAACTTCCAGCCAATCAGGGAAGAGTATTCCCAACCTTCCCCTGATCCTCGTCTCTATAGAAGGAACAAAAACCAAAAAAACCCCCCAAAAAACGCAATGAAATTATACCTGTGTGCTGAATCTAGTATTTTCCTAATCTATGTCTTCCTCACCTCAGCAGTAGCTGTTTTCTCAGATATCTTCCTTCTCTTTCTCATGAGTCTCCTCCTGCGGTGGACATGGTACATCTTCTCTGCTGGAGCCCAGGACTTTGGTTTATCATCAGGGGGAATGGTAAGCCCATATTCCCAACCTAGTGTAAAAAAATACATACATAGTTAGATTTTTCATTATTTGTAAGATGACATCAGTAGGAAGAGAAGGTGTACATTGTTATGCCCATAACTTGTTGAACAAAGACAAGTTTTAAAAATTTGCCCCAATACACCACAGAAGAGTTTAGTCAAACATATGAAATGAAAGTGCAGGCTTTAATTCAAGAGATTTAAAAAAAAATAGCATTAACTTTTTAGGAATTACAGACATTTTTACACAGTCCCCCATATTTAGAGGCTGAAAGTGATTACACAAACTAACATCATTTTAACTATAAGGATTGCTTCTGATTGATTGTCTGAACTCTAGAATCCATGAATATCACCAACTGATGTTTCCTCTTTGAGATGTCAGGCCTTTACTCCCAGCAGCTGCTGCTTGTTTGTGGGTCTCTCTGCCTTCAGTTTTGTGTTTAATACCTGAAAAGTGTGCTCTGCTGGGCTGAGATCAGGTGATTGACTTGGCCATTGAAGAATATCCCAGTTCTTTGTCTTGAGAAACTCTTGGTATATCATCAATAAACACTAGTGACCCAGTTCCACCGGCAGCCATGCATAACATGGCTCCACCATGGTTGACAGAAAAACGTGAAATGCTTTGGACCACAGACATCCATGCTTTTCTATTCCCACCATACTGATTCAAGTAAGTCTTGGTTTCATCTGTTGATATCATTTTTAGATGCTTTCTGGCAAAGTCTAGTCAGACTTTCTTGCTCTTGATTGTAACCAGCCATTTGCACCTTGTGGTAAACCCACTAGAAGGAAATTTGTGACGGCATCTCTTAATTGTAGACACCCCCAAAAATACACCTGCCTCCTTGAGAGTGTTCTTGACTTGTTTAGAGATTGTGAAATTGCTTTTCTTCATCATGGAAAGAATTCCACCACTTCAGTTGTTATCTGTAGTCTTTCTAGTTTTTTGTGTTGCTGAGCTGGCCGGTGCGTTTCTGTCCACTCCTATTGTTTTTGATGTGTCTTGGAGAGGTTTATTTTATTTATCTATTTATTTATTTATTTTCTGTTTACTGATGGCTTGTATTTCAGTTTTAATGTTCATGTTACCGCTCTCATCGACAGCTCTGTTGCTATCGAAGCGCCAGTCATCCTCCCAGGTCCATCCGGGCGGACACTCAAAGTCCCCTGGGCTCTGAACCTTTTCGCCATTCTACACAAAACAAAAAGTTTGTGTTTCCTATTAAATGATACAGAAACTTAAAAAGCCCAACTGATTTTATTAATGCTTCATATTATATACCAGTCGGTCTCTAATTTTGTCTTTTTGGATCTAGACGGGTGTCAGTAACATTTTTAACAGTTCTGTGTTGCATTTGGAAGGAATAAAAGAGCTGAAACATGTTTGGATACTCATGGGAACTACTCAAAAATTCAGACTTGGGTGATAGATGTCTGAAGCAGCTTTGAGGTTTTGGGGCTCTTATTCAGCCCAAACACTCAATGTGGTGTCATTATCATTACTAGCAGCCCTACTAAAAACTACAAATGGTGCCAGAAAGACAGCAAAAATCACGCCAATACAACCACAAAGAAATCGACCTGTCACAAGTACACAGTAGTACAGTTAAAACTGATAACATTGGAAACGAGTATGCATAAACGGGCTTTGTCATGCTATCTTAACCCACATATTTCAGATAGTGCTTAAAAAGCTAAATGTGTGTTTATATGTCTGTGGGTAAGACCAGTATAGCATACCACGTCTGTGAAGGGCTCTGCAGCAGGCTTCCACTCACCACCAGGAAACCGTGTTTCATTCTCAAAAACCTCATCTGTGAACTCTGTGTGGCCTGCATCTGCTTCTGTCAACAGACTGTAGAAAACACCCCCATGGCACAAAGATTAATAAGAGGCTGTCTGACTCAGGCAAAAGTTATGTAGGTCCACGATAAACAGATCAGAAGAGATCAGGAAAGCAGGCTTCAGATAGCTAAGGCTATTTACTCAAACTTCAGTGTGAGGCTGTAAGCACTTTAGAGTCAGAAGGCACAAAGGGAGGGAAAGATAAGTCCCTAAACCAAAATGCTGGCTGATGCCAAATTCCTGTTCATTTCCTGTAATTGTGATGATAATTTGGTTCTGCGCCGTGGCTGGTACCCTCAGTCATTTGAGAACACACAAGGGATTATACCTGATAATTTGACCCACCAACAACAACAATCAAAAGGCAGAAGTACACAGCTTCTCAGAGGAAATTGTGCAAAAATAACATTAGCCATGCAAAAGAAAACCTGGTAATATCATTCTGAGGAAAAGCAGAAGAGAAAACCAGAGGTAAAATGAAGAAATATAAATCATTAGTTAATAAAGAAACAGAGAGAAAGAGAGAGTCTGTATATGTAAGTGAAAATGTGTTTTTTAACCTGTTAAAAAAACAGTGGGCAGAGATTTTTCTAATAATTTGTCTTGGGACACATCACTATTCTCTGCTGTGCTAAGCTGAAAGCAATTTGTGGAAATTCTTTCTCTGTTAATTAAGTAAGTAAGTAAAAAATATATATATAACACTTTTCAAGATAGATATCACAAAGAGCTTCACAAAAAAGTGCAAGAACATTGAACACAAGTTTTAATAGATGAGTTTTTAGTGTCTTTTTAAATAGACCACTAAGTCCAGAGAGCTCAGGTTCAGTGGGAGAGAGATCCAGAGTCTGGGGCCACTGCTACAAAAGCTCTGTAGCTTGCATGACAGACACTCATCAGGCCCTGATCACATGACCCCAAGAACCTGCTGGGGACATTTGAATGCAGAGCTCCAAAAGTGGACCCAAACTACCAAGCGGTGTGACATGTGGGTACTTTGTTAGAAAGACGTTCTGAGTTTTGGTTAAGACAAGTGAACAGCGAGTTATAAGTTGGATTGCAAACAAAGATAACACATATCTGTAGACAGAAAAACATAAATACATTTGACCCAATTTGGCCCACATCTGAAGTTCACATCTGGGCGTGACTGGAAGTGCTGATTTAAAATATCAACTGTAACGTGACATTTTGGGCAGCATGAGGCCCACGTTTAGCCACAACTGCCAAAATGAGTCCAGTTGAGGCCCAAACTTCTCTGCTTTCTGATTGAAACAGGAGATCAAATAAACAAGTTACGTTTTCACTTTGACTACATGCAGTTTTGGCTCCATAGTGTACGGGCTCAACCATTCAACTATGAAGTGAAAGCTCCCTGGTTTTGATCCTGGGAGGAGACAGAAAGGGCAACTGGTGGAAAAATAAGGGATCAGCTGGAAATTCCTTTTCCAACTTATTTTCATTTTGTTTTTGTTCTAGACAGGATAATACACTAAACAGTGCATGGTTGCATGGTTAGGACTCAACAGATTGTTGAGTCTTAACCTTTCAAGTATAAACAGGATAGTATGATAGCATGTCCAAGTGCACAGCAACAGGTTGTATGCAGTTGATTGAAAGGGCTGCGAGTGTGTGTGCTTGTATCATTCCTCACCATCGCTCAGGGTCAACAAACCAGTCTCCCTCCCATTCCCATCCACGTGGTGGCAGAAAGCGCTCCTGTTTGAGCTTCACCTTTCCAGTTACATCTGAGAACTTATGACGTCCAACCAAGCCGGTGGTACCCCATTTGCCAAACACCTGAGCCTGGTTCTCATACTGCAGAGGGGAAAAAAGCAAGAGTGTTGTCAAGCGATAGTTTATACAAACCCCTCTAAAGTAAGCAGCCACAAATGTTTTGCATGGATACCGTACCATCTCAGCGTACACACTGAAGTTTCCCTCTGAGAAAGTGTTGAACTTCTTCTCTTGGGCAGAGAGACCAAGCCACATGTTAATCCTCAGTTGAACTGGAACCTTCAGACCTTTTTCTTTGTCCATGGGATACTGACATACAAAAATTAAATGGCATTCAAAATACATTATTCAAACAGCATTGTAAACCCTGCTGAATGATTGCAAGTTGTTAAATAAACAGCTATGACTTGTGCTTTACCTGCATGAAGACGGTCTGAGTCTTTCCACAATGTTTGCCACAGGCCTCGTCACTGAAGTCAGAGTACAGGATCTGGTTGGCTGGGACTCGGGCATAAGCCACACGCTTCTCTCCTCTCAACATCCATATGATCACATCTGGCATGCTGTTCTGAGGCTGATGGAGACATGAAACATTTCAATTACACAAAGTTTTGATCCTGTTTTTGAGCTGCACTATATTGTACTTTTGATAATGATGGCGCCCTGGACATTCTTTAGCAGAGGAAATGTTTTCTCACCTCCTCTGCCAGCTGCTTGAGCCTGTCCAACCAGTCTTCAATGTCACCAACAGTCGCCTTGACGTCTGTGGCTTCTTCTCTCACCCGAGTGGCCATCTGCCTGATACTCTCCACAGCGGCATCACGCAGACTTTTTATTTGAAGATCCAGTTCTGTAATGTTCTGCTGTTCCTCCAGAACTGGAAGCTGAAAACTGTCACACACACACATCAGATTATTCAGCCTTAACAGCCACCTGCAAATGCATCTATCCTAACAGAAGAAAAATACAGCTGTCTAACAGTAATCTACATCAAACCACTACTTCATGCAGCTGGAAGGACTAGTGTGGGATCTGCCTGGTCTTGTCTTACTTGTTAAGGTCCTCTATCAGGCAGTTGATGAGTTTAAGCCAAATTTCAGCCAGGCGTGTCTCAGGAATTTTGGCTAAGATGGCTGTTTTAAAAGAAGTAAGGTGAGACTCCTGAAACAAATCACAAAGCGTAAAGGGGAGAGATTAATGAGCAGAAGAAATATTATGAAATATTATGAAATATTATGTCTGTGCGCTATTCTCACCAGCCTCTCAGCAATGAAGAGGAGAATATTAACAGAGTACAGGCGGTAGCTGATATCCTCCCAGTACGAAGTGAGAATCACAACAGGCTTAGTGTCAGCCCAGGGTAGGTAATAGTAGTGATTACCTGCACCATACAAAGTAAATGTGCTGTTCTATTATTTATTTTAAACACACATTAGGAGTTTATGACTCCTTATTTCGAACACTTACAGTGAGGTTAACAGTTTAAACACCCTCACATTAGAGTTACTAATATATATTTGGCTTATATAACATTTTAAAAAACCACATGTCCTACCTAAATTCACTTAATGTCATGAAAACATCAGAACTAGGTCATAGTCCATAAACAAGCTAAAAAAACAACTCAGTACCATCAAAAACAGCAAAGCTGTACTGGGTGGTGGACGCCAGGGGCTTGCAGGTGGAATCCAGCTTGTTCCCGTAATTACCGATGCTGACCTCAAACTGGATTGGTTCACCAGGCTCTTGGAGCATGCAAGCGCTGTGGAAAACTGCACACAGGGAGTAGTTCCTCCTCCGCTGGTATTTCTGCAACCAATTAAAAAAGATGTGGGATTGTTATAATTTAATTCTACACCATTGGTTAGAGGTATTCTATCCAAGACCACATTTAGATTATGTAAACTAAACCAAGCTGCTGATTTTTGTTTCTGCTTTGGGGACATTCAGACCATCAGTGTAAAAGCAGCTTGCAGTTTACTGGAGCGATTACAGCACGACAGGCTTATGGTGTGTGGAGTGAGTACCTGTGCGACCAAGATGTCATCACTTGAGATGTCATCCACATTTTTGTCAGTCTTTCCATCCAGCTGAGTGGACAGTTGAACAAGGACCCTCCCCCTATATGCAACTCCTTCTCCCTGAAACATGAATATGAAATGAAATGAATGCTGAAGAGGGTGAAATAACATGCAGAACTTCTGGTTGGTGCTACCTTTCCATGGTTGAGTTCCTCGTATGGGTCAGGCAGGCCTGAGTATTCTCTCGGACTGCCATACAGGTTGACGTAGCAAGGCCCAAAAGCTGGGAGAAAACCAACTTCTGATGCAGCTGTGCTCACTGTAACACACGGAAAAAATACAAATCCACCAGGAGGATTTACAGGTAAGGTTAGATGCATAAAGGGAAGGAGAGAGTTAAGCAATCCCTTCATAAGTTTAATGATCCAACCTTATAATGTTTTTTAACATAGAAGAAGATCAATCAAACCAGTAACCGTTTAGTACATACATTCAGTGACTGCGTTGGAATTTTCAGCCCGTGTTTCTGTTTTGAATGAAGGAAAACAAAAAACGATATTACATTTCATATCGCAACATGGATTTAAACCAGTGAGTGACAAAATATAAACAATACTGTATGATTACCTTCAATCTCTCCGCCAGAGGAAGATATCTTGCTCAGGTTCAAAAATGCGGTTCCTATGGCATCATCCTTGGTAAGACGATCCCTGCAAAGAATAGACATACATGTCAGATAGTGGTCATGCTATTGTCACCTATGTCTGTGAATGGACGTCAGTGCTTACCAGTCATACATAGTCAACTTGATGCATTCACACATGGATGGAAACTACAGAGGCAGAGATTATTTATGCTGGAGATTAAAGTCTTATTTAAATTTGAATCAAAGCTTCTTTTTAATATGCATCTTTTTTACCTTTACTTGAAGACTGATGACTTGATTAAACTCTGGATTAGCATTTTTCTCAATTGTTTTGGTAGACACCTAAAAAGACAAAATAATAATTTTAAATGAACTATAATTTCATTATAAGGAATTAAAAAAACATCTTGTTTTAATCTAACATGAAATACCTTCTTCCCAGCGAAGCTGACTTCCAAATATGGATCAACCAAGTTTTTCCTGTCTCCATCCCCTCCAAATACCTGTTTTACTGTCTGAACAAAGGCATCATCCACTGCAACACAAAACAGAAGCTTCTTAAACGGATTTCACTGCATCAGCTTGTGAGAGGTGCAGAAATGTATTCACCGGTACACGACTTACTCTGTGGCATATCCTCGGCACGGTAGACTTTAAGGTTCAGAGTGGCTGATCGCATCGTGACTCCAGCTGGCACCAAAAGATTGTTCTCTATGTCATCTTGCTCCTCATTTGACTCTTTTTTCTCAGTCTGTACACAAGAAGCAAGAGGAGAGCAGAAGAGGTGTTTATCTTATTAACACTGCATTAAGAGAAAGGTGTTTTGATTTTGAGGAAGAAGGCACTCTTACCGGTGGCTCATCTCCTGTAGCCACAACAATTATGCTGACTTTCAGGTAGCCTCTAGGCCCCAAGCTTGAGTCATCAAGATCACTGAGGAGGAGCCATTTCTTCATTATGGCGTGACCTGGATATGGTGTCATATTAAACATGTTCAAGCATCTACATGCAGTGTATAGAAAGGGAGCTTCCGTAAATCGTGCATTGAATACGGAAATACTCACTAGGTTCGTCGTAGATGTAGCCAACATCAAGCTGGAAAGGAAAGAAACTGCAAAATGTCAGACTACTAATTCATCCATGAATTGTGAAACAATACGCAAAGTTTAGTATTTAAAAGCATTTTTTGACACACCTTGTATTCTCCAATTAGACTGTCAGATCTGAGGGAGAAGGAGTCATAGACCTGCAGAGAAAAGATATGAGATGCAGAAATGATTATTATTGTAATATTACATAACAGATGGTACAGTATACTAATTTTCTGCAAAAAAAACCCCCAAACAAACAAAAAAACAATATTAAATTAAATATAACTTATCTGCATACCCGAAGTTTGATGCTCTCGTCAAACAGTTCTGAGGGGAGCATGTTAACATTGTAGAAAAACATCTGAAGAAGAGAGAGAGACAACTGTGTGTGCACAGTACAGTTCTATGCCAGAAGCACTCTAATATAACTTTGTTGGCAAATTATACAACTTACAATTGAGATTCTTACTGTACATTCTGGCAAAAGCTAAGATGAGGTAAATGCAAATGCAAATGAGAGGGATTAGTTATAAGAGAAAGCTGAAAGGACTCCTTCAGTATCTAAAGAAGGTGACTCTAAAGCTGCTGATAAAGAGAGAAATATCACAGGAGCTCACAGAAGTGGCAAGGAAAGCAGACAAAGGAAGGTTAAAAATAGACAAGCAAGGTCAAAAGCAAAAGTAAGTCATCAGTAACAAATTTCTCAAGAGTCATTTCTGGATGAGCTGAGTGTCTTTGCGTGGCCATAGATTCATTACCTCATCAAAGAACGGGTTGTTCCCTCTCCTAATTCTCGTCCTGTGGGTCTGTCCACATACACTCACTTTAACCACAGGCTTGATGTTGTTGCCAGGCAGCTGTCTACCCTCGATAACCCGAACACGAATCTGTTTGAAAGGGTCAAATTTTTTTATTTATTTGCGTTACTTTTTCTGCCAACTTTTAAAGTGCAAGCCTGCTCAATTAAATATCAGGAAACTGTGGAACGACAATATTGTCCCAGAGAAACTGAAGCAGAACCAGAAAAGTTGTTGACATGTCTGTTTCCTGTTTGTCTATTCCCTGGCGCTGGCTTACGTGTGTAGCAGTTCTGGTGAAACTTTCTGTCATTTATGTGAACAATAACAATTCCTTCTTAGAGTGATATTTGTCATTATCTAGGCGTAGATTAAAAATAATTGCAAGTCAAACAATACCTGGAAGTCCTGAGGCTTATTGGCCAGGGCTCTGTGCTTCTTACGCCTCAGACGGATAGATTGTCTGGATTTCCCAGGGTGGCTTGGTAAAGTGGGAGCTCCTGAGCCTCCACCCTGACCTCCCCCATCTGTGTCTGCTTCTCCCTCATCACCCTCATCACTGCCTTTTTAGTGCAAAATCACAACAACAAAAAAAAGAAAAAAAAGTGAAATTCATAGTCATTCATATTCATTATTATTCTACTTATGCTAAGCTTCAGTCCTGTAGTGACTAATATGTCTCAGCTGGCAACTGGTTATTTAACCCTGACCGACACAGTGAGCAGCTTTTCTTTTCTTAAACAACCATGTTTTAAGACATATCCCATAATTGTTGAAAAGACATTGCTCGTTTTCAGAAAGGTAAAATAATTAGCATCAAGCAGATAAAAGAACCAAGGAGATTACTGAAACAACTAAAACTGGGTTACAAACGGTCCAATATATCATTAAAACCTAGAAGGACCATGGTGAATTATCATATTTGAGGAAGAAATGTGGTCAGAAAAAAGTCTTGAATGATTGTGACCATAGATCATGTAAATGTTTAGTGATATTAAAGTGCAAAATATCATCAGTAGAACACACAGCTGTTTTTAACAGTTAAAGCTGGAGCATTTCCACACATTCAATACAAGGAAAACTCAAGGGATTGGGACTAAACTGCTGTGCAGCCTTAAGAAAACCATGCATCAGTGAGGTCTAAGGAGCTTGAAAAGAAGGCGACTGGACTTTTTAAAGGTTTTAAAGATGTTTCACCTCTTATCTAAAAAGCTTCTTCAGTTCTAACACCACATAGTGGAGAGTCACAGGTATTTAAACCCTAGTGGGAGTTGTCCCTTAAGAGGTTTGCTGACCCACTATTAATCATCTCATGAGCCAAGGTATGAAAAAAAAAACATTGGGTCATTACCACCAGTGGTTTTGGGTGACACCATGTGACCTGCTGATGTCATCGAATGCAAGATTTCAGTGGGAGTTGAGGTGCCTGGAAAGGGATCTCAAGACGACATTGTTGGTGGCTAATAGTTGGTGTC
>VOQK01006562.1:85462-95543 GCA_015052645.1 Benitochromis conjunctus
GCTAATAGTTGGTGTCACAAGCCACCCTCTCTGTGTGTCAGTTGACATAGATGGCCTAAAACCTTTCAAGCGCCTTCGACTACCATAACCTTGATGACTGAGAACCTACACAGACATGCATCATCAAGGCTAAGAGTGGGAAGTTCTTCAGTTTCCTAGGGAACATGAACTTTGTAGCAATGGAAAACAGTCATGTGGTATGATGAATCCAGATTTAGCCTTTTCCAGAGTGATGGGTCGTGAAGGTGAAGCAATTCACACATCATACCTAGGAAGCATGTTCAGGAAGCATGAGACATAATTTTCATACTTGGTTTGGCTACCGCAGAGTCCAGACCTTAGCCCCATTTAGAATCTCTGGGTTGTTCTGGAGAAGACCCAAGGATCCAACTTTCCCATCATCAATACAACATCTTCGTGTGCAATTAATACAACTATGCATGGAAATGAATGTAACTTTGCATATCTCATGGAGCGAGATGGATAGATAGATTTTAGTCTTCTTACCAGCATCCAAATGAGATATGTCTCCATCAGTTTGATCATTTAGGTTTGAAGTGGCATTGATAGGTGGCTCATACCCAATGAGCAAATTAATGACTGCCTAAAAAAAGAATACATTCTTAATTACCAGGCAGCATGATGTGAATCCGTCCTAGCTGATATTCCATTTCATAAAAACAACTGCACAATAAATAGGATCATGTTATTAATTAAAGGTATTCACCCCAAAAGACTGCTGCTTCTCATTGACAAGTGGTATATTCTTGGATGGGAGGGATTTCGCATGACCACTGGCCAAGTCTTTCAGTGAGATTCTTGCAGAACCAATAAATCTGAAAAGCAATCACATCCACTTCCATTCACATTCACTCGAGTCATACGTCGATTAAGGAAACGATGCTTTACTTCCACAATTTGTGCTGAAGAATTACCACAGGCAGGAACTGGACTCAGTGTTTGTGACTGTAATTGCTCGTTGCTGTGGATACCCAAAAGTTTCCACTTCTCAGTTTCACTTCTTCACATAAATATAATAAATCAGGCAACACCTACCTACATTGTTACTTTATTAAAAGGAAAATATGCAGTATATGTAATAATGACAGTAGCTTGCAACACACTGGGCATTTTTATAAATCATAGCATGGGCACATGGGCATGGGGACAGCTGTGGCTCAGGAGATAGAGCGGTTTGTCTACCCGTGGAAAGGTTTGTAGTTCAATCCCTGTGGTTTGCGTGTCAAAGCATTCTTGGGCAAGACTGAGTTGCCCCCGACTGATTCATTGGGGGTGTGAGCGTGTCTGCGAATGTTAGACAAGGCACTTAGAAAAAGAACTTGTCACATCAGGGTGCTGTGTTTATCTTGTCAACCTCATTAACCTGCTCTCTCACTTATCTGATCTATTCCTAATGCTGATTGGTTGTTGATAGCTTGCTGCACGAATATAAATTCAGAGAAGGTAGAGCATGGTGGTTGGCAACTGCTGTCTTGGACCTTTTCACCAGCTTTATCTTTCTGTTGCTTTCTTAGCTTTGATTATTAAGTATAGTTTGAGTTGGGAGTTATCAGCGCTACTGTTTTTTAGTTTTGGTTTGTGTTAGTCTAGTTTTCCAGAGCTAGTTTAGGGGAGAAGCCTAAATCTGATGCCCCATTCTGTGCCTGATGTAGTTGGTTCATGGTCTTTTTCTTGTTTGTTTGTTTTTAGTCGGGAATTCTGTATCTTTTTGTTTCTGTTTGTCCTTTGGGAGTAACTATATTTCCGTTGTTAGTAGCTTGTTAAATGGCAGCAGTGTTGTTGCATCTGATGTGCTGGGTTCTTTTGAGCCATAAATTAAAGGTGACAACAGGGTGAATGTGCCTTTATAGTAAAAAAGTTAGAGTAGAAAACACTATTTAGGTCCATTTACCAAATGGCTGTAACTCAGTTTGAACTCAAAGATTAATTCCAGAGCAAGTTTCCCTCTGATGTCACTTTACTCATTTTGTCAAAAGGGAGATTTGAAAAAAGCAGTTGAACCAGTGTATGAGGAAAACCTAAAAAGATGGAAACCATTAACATGTACCACAGGCATGTGCTATAGGCCCAGTTTAACAATGAACAAATACAGAGCCAAAGAGTTGGGAGAACAGTGTTATAGTAAGTAAAGAACATGAGAACAGTTGCTTTCGTGAGTCGCTTTCATAATTTTCTCAACAGATATGGGATTAGTTGAGACTGCACAGAGCTTAGAAAACTTGAGTTGTTCCTGGCAGAAAGTGTCATCTGTGGAAAGAATCTGGGATGGTAAATTACTGCCCCTGGCAGACTGTGTAAGGAACACTCAGTATAAGGATAACGAGTATAACTTCTACTGCGAAAGAAAACTTTAAATTCTAGTGTCAGATATGTGTAGCTGCTCTACTAAGAGAGGATTTTTACTTTAAAATGTCTAACCATTTTTTTTGGCATACTCAAATATTTTCCACTACTAATATATGACTTTTAAGGACAGCTGAGGAAATACCAAAATAAAATCTCCCAAAGGAAACGAGGTCTAAAAACTGCCAGTTGAGCAGCTGGATTTGCCTTCTGCATGTACAGATTAGACATCCCTCTTCGGTTCCCTGAGTCACATTCGTTCTCTTTCTTATTATGGATTTTAGATGTGGGTAACGGTTGGTTAAAAAAAAACAAACAAAAAAAAAAACATGTTTCCTGATTTTTGGCATTACTGGTTGTTACAATCGCAAACGTGCCAATGACAAGCCAGCACAAGTTTCCCCTCTCATGCAGCTTTGGAAAAACATAAAGTGTGTGTGCGTAGCTGAGGCAGACAGCCTCCACCCACTACCCCCACCCACCCCCACCCTTTTTGCCTGCCTCAGAAGAATTTACACTGTGCACAATCTGTCACTGCAGTGACTCAATGGAAATTTTATCACTTGGTCTCCTTTCTTGTCTCCACTTAATAAAAACAAAAGAACCAGACCCTTTATGTTATGTGCGTATCTGTCAAACACATTAATGAGGATTATTAAAGTGACTGATAAGCAACAGTTTGAGTTTGAGGAAATAAAAGTGAAAAGGAACTTTTTTTTTCCCTTTTAAGGCAACATTTTTTAAATGCTGGAGCACCACTGTTTTTATTTGCATAGCAAGTCTTAACAAGGACGCAGTGAGTCCCGTAGTTACACATCCCAGTGAAGTTTCAACATGCTGCTTTGCTCCTTGGGAAAAGATCATAATAACTATTTTCAGCCACATGCTGGGAGTTATAATAATGTTGATCATCGGTGCACAGCTACCATGAAACTCTGCTACACTGATTATAATCACATGTCAAAAGGTAAACCGCTGAGTTGGGATGAGGTTTTCCCTTTAAGTTATTACCTGAGCTATAAAATGCATGTATATCTGTAATGACTAGCTGCACTCAAACAAAGTTGCTGACTCAGAGGCATTTAACCACAAAGGCTCATATGAATAGTTATTTATCATCACGATTGAGTGATGATTCAGTGCCGCATAACAGTCTGGTTTAAGACAACTAAGATTGCCATCACTTTAAAACAGACACACATTTATGACTAAATCAACATGCAAATGTGACCATTTGTCCACCCATTGCTCTACGTGCACATACTTGTCTTTTCCGATTGTTTCGTAGTCTTTCACAACCACGTCGAGGAATGAAGATGCATCCAGAGGGCTGCCTTTCAAATTAAATTCAAGCGCCTGTGATTATAAATAAGGGGCATTTGCAATCAATCACCAGCAGAAAGTCATGTTGACAACATACACATCAAAATACTGTCACACCCAAACATTAAAGTTAACTTTAATTTCACACTTACTTCATTCCAAACTGGATTCAGCTCATTATCAACTGCTTTGGTTTTCTTCTTTTCACCTGTAAGAAACAATGACTAAACAATTAATATTGCTTTTTTTTTTAGATGCCATGTCTGTTATTCCCATGTATCCCAAGCCTTTTTCAGTTTAACAGTGAATAGGAGCGACCCATAAAACTCCCAAACCAACCCCAAACTTTTTTTTCAACCAAAAATAATTACTGCACAAACAATTTTACAATCCTGGGGGAGTTTTTGTTAAAATAACAATGCAAGCCTCGTCATTTGGGAACCCTGGGTTGTTCTGACCTTATAAGGATGCATCTTTGTTTTGTGAGTCACAGCCAAAATATTCAGCTGCAATAAATGTTTAAGTGGTCACAACAAAAAGATGTTAACCTGACAGAAAGTGAAACACTGTATGCATGCTCAGCTTCACCTATAAAAAAAGAAGTGACACAGCATACAGCAGGAAAGGTTAAGGTAAGAGTTATCCTGAAGACTTTTCTCACCTCTAAAGATCACCGAAGCTATTGGATCTGGGTTGCCAAGTTTCTTTTTGGGTATCCCGCTGGCGGATTCAACTATGACCCGCAGCATGTTGATAGAAATGCAGAAAAAAACACTCAAAGAAAAGCTTCATACTCCGCTGAGAGAGAAGGTGCCATCATAAGAGGAACTGAGACAAAGCAGGAGGAGAGGGGTGGATACCGATCACCTCATGAGTCACAGCAGCCACCAGCAGCCTGAAGTGGATTTACCGTTTACCAAAACGGAGACCCTCATCCTGTGCTGCAGCGCCATTCAGTGGTGATACCTAAGTACTGCCATCTTCCCAAGCAGTCAATACATTTTTTAAAAAATACTTGCTTAAAGTAAGATTTCTTCTATTAAGTAAAGCCACACAATTTTATGTTATATCTAAAAATTAATAAGCTGCAAAAACATTGATATAGAGAGGGAATATGTTATTATTTAACGACCCGTGTTTTCCGCTGAGCTCCTCCTCTTCTGTTTTCAGGCTAATGGAAGTAAAGGGTCGGCATAATCATCATCCAACTTGGCAATTTGACAGTCACCACCATCTGTAGGTAACCGAATATAAGCGCAGTAGCTGTTTTAGTGGATTTGGTAAAACAATACCTTAAGAAAGCAAGATTTATTTTAAAATGAGCAGTATTATTTGAGCAGCATATTTCAATACCGTTATAATAACGTTAGCTAAATGGTACCACTAGCTATTTAACGTTGGCTATCTAGCTAAAGTAGCCTTAATGTTGTCTAACAAAAATTGTATGGATTATGACGGTTATAAGCGGTTTTTACATGATTAATGATTACATTAATGTTAGTTTATAGACCAATAAGACCAATATTCAGTATCCAATCTAACTCTTAAGTAAGAGCGATTTTGTTAGCTTGTTAACTTTTAGCTCGTTAACTAGCCGTTAGAAACAAAAATATGCTATACCAGGTAAGTTAACAGGTAATATTTTTTTTAGCACTTTGCTGATGGCAAATTTTTTAAATTAAAATGTTCTTACATGTAGTGGTGATATTGAGGTGCGTTGTTAATAAAATTAGAGACACCTTTAAATAAAATAAAGTAACATATATAGTCTTAAAAAATACACTAAGTTTCAAAGTCAAAAACAACTAAATGTAATTTACATTGAGTTGTAATGCAATACGTTGCAAACAAATTATAAAATTACTGCTTAGAAAGCAAACTTTGGTGAAGTTGTCTTTGCTCATGAATATTAGGTAATGTAATCCTGCTCTTATTGTTGATGTTTTATATGTTATCTTCTAAGATTCATTACTCCAGTGATACTTGTACGCAGGTAACAGGGATGGCAGCATCTAAATACAAGCGCTCTCTCGAGAAAAAGCTCAAGTCAGAGCTTGCTGTGGTTGTCAACAGCCTCAGGAAAGAGAACGCCTACCTGAAAAGAATCCTGGCTGAGCTCACCCATCAGCAGTTGCAGCATAATAAGCTTTTAGAGGTAATCTGTTCACACTGCTAAGTCAAATTATTTTTTACATTTTTAAATTTATTTTAATATATCCTGCCAGTATTTACAATGGGATTTGTTGTGTCTCTATGCAGAGATTCCTCTCTCTTGAAGCCATGAGGCTCGAGTGTACCTGGGAGCCTTGGAAAAAACATGAGAAATCTGCTTCACACTCTGAGCAGCTGTGTAAAAAAGAAAAGAGCCCGATGGATGCAGTGAGTAGCATATCCCGTTACTCCAGAGAGATTGAGGAAATCGAGGACAAGCTTGAAGTCATCTCAAGCTTGTTACAGAACAAAGTTACAGGGAAGCAGGTATAGCAGATTTTCAAATTAGAGATTATAATGTCGGAGGCAGTAAAAACTATTCTGTTTAACTCAGTACACCTTCCTTGTCATATCTATAGACCATTTAGCATTGTCGGGTTATAAAAGCACAGAAAAAAGTTCTGGTGAATGTTAAGCATGCTTAATTGCTTGCCAAGTTTGCTGCTGCAGATGAAGGGGACAGCCAGTCATGTCAATGCAAATAATTCATTTGCCACAAGGCGTCACTGCTGAGCTTTCCAACGCAGCTGCCCTCAAATGTCAGTCATTTTTGTCCTCATTTGGAAAGGCAGGCATTATTCTCTGTCTCTTCCTCTGAAGGTTTGTATTTGGGAAATTGTATTACCTGAGTAAGTTTTTATCTCTGTTCCTTTACTTGAGTAGTCTGGCTGCATCCATTTGACCCTCAACAGCTGCTCCTACCTCTATTAATGCTTCACTACCATTAATAAATAAATCTTCACATGTCCTCCTCATTTATCCTGACAAAACTGAGTATCTTGTGTTTGGATTTCTGTCATTAAATTGCCCCCCTCGCCAACAACATCATATCATCTTCTAAGCACCTTGGTATCATCCAGGGGCCCTGAAAAACTTTTGCCCAACTGGTCAACAGGATGAAGCTTAGTGGGTCATAATGGCCAGCTTCTTATAGAGAATCCTGAGAGTAGGAATTCTTGCTCAGTGGAGCGTTGTTTATAGACCAGTGTGTCATTGAGACAGTTCCACTGCATGTCACTAGCTGGTGACTGTTGGTTGCTTGTTAAGTGGACAGACCTGTAGAAGAAAGCTGTCTGGAAATGGTGGAAGCACAGTGGTTAGTTCCATCACTTTACTCTAAGAAGGTCCTGGGTGAATCCAGTGGGTGGAGTATTGATTGGCTATTCTAAATTGTCAATAGGTCTGATTGTGAGCATTAATGTTTGTCTGTCTCTCTGTACTAATCTTGCAAACAAGAAAAAGTCTGGTATATGTCGAGCATTCTTAATTGCTTGTTAAATTTGCTGCTGTGCTGCTTCAGATGCAGCAGTCATGTGAATGTGATTCTTTCCTTCACGCTGCTCACACTACTCTTAGGCTTGCCAACAATGGTTTAGCTACTTAAGCCCCTCTTGGCCAAGTTATGCCACTAGATGGCAGCAGTTATTTTTCAGACTCACTGGCATTAGGATACTGAGAGCCCCATGTTATCATAGTGATGTTATGGATCTTTTTCAAACTGTCCTGCCACCTAGCTTTCACTTTTTATCATAGCAGCTGGGAGACTGTTAATATGAGTTGCTCATTTTCAAATGTGCAATATTGTTTTGTGTCTTTCTGATCTCTCTGGTAGGACTCCACAGCTGATGAACAGGCTTCCACGAGTAATGGAGCTGTGGCAGACTTCCAAATTCATTTTAGAGATGTAAGTGTTTTCTTGGCACAGCTGGAAAATGCCCCCTGTGCTTCTCTATCCACTCCTAATTCCCCTTAACCTGCTTTTAGTCTGTTTTTACTTACAAGTCAGGGTACAGTATACATGTCGTACTAAGTGTTTGTGCTTTGGAGACATCTTTCTGGCACAGATCTGTTTCTGTCTTTTTCTTTTATGTGCTTCTCGTTCTTTCATTCAATGCCCCGAGGCCTTGGAAAAAAACAAGCAGTGGCTGGAGTATGACCAGCAGAGAGAGGCCTATGTGAGGGCGATTCTGGCCAGAATGTTATGGCTGGAGAAGCAGCTGAAAGAAGCCAATCAGGCCCGTTCACAGCAGCACAATGAGGACCATTCAGACGGTGAGCCAAGAGGATAGTGGGCAGCAGACACTCACCTCTGGGGCGACAAGGGGCAACAGACTGTCACAACAAGTTTTTAAGATCTCAAGATTGTCCAGTAGTAGCGCACTGTAACAGAATGTGTCCCCACCTGCTTAATTTATTTTTTTAATACCACATGGCACACATATTTCCCACTTCTGCTTTTAATTTTTGATTTCTTTTTCTTATTGTAGAGAAAGAGAAAATAAGCCAGATGCAGGAGCATTATGAAAGACTCCTCCAGAAAGCCAAAGATGAACTGGAGGTACTGAGGGAACAAGTTGAAGTGACCCACCAAAATCTGACGATCACCCAAAATCGGTATGTTTGCCTAAAAAATCAACACATAAAAAATAGATCAGTAATCGACAAACTGTGGACTGCAGCCCTCTGGTGGACTGTAGCGGTATAGCAGGTGGGCTGCCCGGAGTTACTTGTTACATTTTCAAAATATATTTTATAATTGTCAGAAGTTTTACTTATTTTATAATTCCAAGTAAAAAATAAATTTAAAGATGATTAACTTTAAGAACTACTTGAAAAAAAAAACATGTGATTTTAAAAATGACAGATTCTTAATTTTCTGCCTTTTTTTATACCAAAAACAAAAGCAGACATTCTTCATTTTCAGCTCGTTTGATGATCAGAGGTTATCTTTATACTTTAAAATAGTTAGCAGTCTGAAGTTTGAGAATGGCTGAAATGGATGATATGTTTCCATTTAAGTTGGTGGTTAGCTACTTGACAGGCAAAACTGATCTGTAGGTGCAAGGAAAGAGAAAGGGAAGTGGAGGAGCTCGAACAGAAGCTGCAAGCTGAAAGACTGAGTAGAAGAAGCACACGAGAAGTGCAGAATTGCCCTGAGGATGAAGAGCAACAACAGAGAGATGAGAACGAAGTCCTCCAGGGCGTGCTGGATGATGAGAGGAGAAGGTCGCAAAACGCTGAGCTTCAGGTAAAAAGTAAAAATCTTAATGTGCTCACACGAGGGAAGAAAGAGCCAATAAAATCACAGAAAAATTACTCTCCACTCAGGCGAATATCTTTCAGAAGTTTATGTTAAATCGTCACCATGCAGACCAGGAAAAGATTGCAGACCTGGAGCGAGAGGTATGACAGGCACATTTACTTTCTATTAGTTTTCTCAGTTTCATGTTGCTGATTTATCCACGGTTAATGATGGCCCAGATTAATGACAATGCACAGAGGTTGACCAGTTTGTGTTTTTAAATAAGTCTTTTGGAGATTAAAAGCTTGACTAATGTAGGAATCAGAGCGATATGCTCTGTTTTGTCTGTGCCTGCCTTCTAAAGCCACACCTAATCTCCTTTATTATAGTATTATTCATTCAGTCTATTGCAGTGACAATTTTTTACATTTTAGATCCAGATTTCTTCACAAGACCTTGAGGATGAGAGGCAGAATTGCTCTTATTTAAAGAAGCAAATGGTCAAAGTTCTGAAGACATTGCAAAAAGCAAAAGGCCATGTGGCAAAGCAGTTAAAGGTTGGCATCAGTATCTTGTGAGAGGACGATAAGATTGATCTGTGATCAAACTTAAAGCTGCACTAAAAGAGTTTTTACCCCTCAGCCTTTAAAGGCTAAAGAGTGGCCACCCCACCATGCAGGTTTCTGAATGTGATTACTCGAGAATGAGGTGGCACAGGATTTTTAAATCCATCTACTAAAAATTGTGGCTGAGTTTGAATCTCAGTAACCTCGACCTCCAGATCAGAGGTCAAGTTTTCTTAAAATCTTGTAATAACTCAGGAAGGAAATCACGTAGGAGTTTCAAATTGATACCATAGGTTTATCTACTAGGAGGCTGAGGGGGAGCACTGGCAGCTGCCAGTATTTTATTAAATTTTTTTACCAATTCAGCATTGTGAGCAACATAAGTTCTTATTTGGAGTTGTGTTTTTATTTACCCGGTCACTGAATATTCAGTATTTACTGCCTTTTGTTCACCTGAGCACACCAGGTGTTTCCTCACTTTGCATGTCTGCTGCTGGAATTTCTTCCATTGATAACTTTCTGCATGAAGCACAGTTAAAGCAAACAGATTCAAAATGAATTCAAGTTGTAAAATAAAGTAAAAGGCAGCACCTTT
>VOQK01006564.1:0-14595 GCA_015052645.1 Benitochromis conjunctus
GGCCATCTCAGTCCCCAGACCTGAATATCATTGAAAATGTGTGGTGTGAGTTAAAGAGAGCTGTCCATGCTCGGAAGCCATCAGACCTGAATGAACTAGAGATTTTTTGTAAAGAGGAATGGTCCAAAATACCTTCAACCAGAATCCAGACTCTCATTGGAACCTACAGGAAGCGTTTAGAGGCTGTAATTTCTGCAAAAGGAGGATCTACTAAATATTGATTTCATTTCTTTTTTGTGGTGCCCAAATTTATGCACCTGCCTAATTTTGTTTAAAGAATTATTGCACCTTTTCTGTAAATCCAATAAACTTCATTTCACTTCTCAAATATCACTGTGTGTGTCTCCTATATGATATATTTAACTGACATTTTTTATCGTAACAACCAACGATTTATACAGGAAAATCATGGCGATTAACAAGGTTGCCCAAACTTTTGCATCCCACTGTATATGTGGACACTAACACAAGTTTTTTGTTGTTTTTTTTTTACCCGTTTACTTAAACATATTCCAACTATAGTTATATGAGACACATGGGCATAATGTGTAGACTCTCGGCTTTCATTTGAGGGTATCCACATTCAAATTGGAAGAAATGTTTAGGAGTTTCAGCTCCTTAACAAAAGTAATTGGACACTTGACTCAATGGGCAATTCCTTCATTATGTCTTTATCATTTAAGCAGACAAAGGGTCTGGAGTTGATTTGAGGTGTGGTGCTTGCATTTAGAAGATTTTGCTCTGAACAGACAACATGCAGTCAAAGGAGCTCTCCATGCAGGTGAAACAAGCCATCCTTCCTACTAAACACTGGACGTGTGATAGACGTGCAGATCATGTCTATATTGGGTCCGTTGGTCCATTACCAATTCTGGACATCTATACGACGTCCAAATCTGGTCCACAATTTGGATGTTCAACCATGACCCAACCTGGACATCAATATGACGTTCAACTTTTGGACTACTTTTTCTTTTTGCAAATAAGTATTACAAATGAACATTTTATTTTCAGTTATTTTTCAAATTATTTTTGAGTCCCTAAAAAGAAGGGATTGTTTTAATAAATGCTTTAATTCCTCATATTTTATGCAGTCTTTTTGTTCAACCCACTGAATTAAAGCTGAAAGTCGGCACTTCAACTGCATCTGAGTTGTTTCATTTACAATTCATTGTGGTAATGTACAGAACCAAAATTTTAAAAAAATTGTCTCTGTCCAAATATATAACTAAAGACTGTTGAGATTCAATATAGAAATGTCATATTGACCATAAACCTTACTTTAAAACACAGGTGTTTTAAAAACACAATGAAAGACAACTGAATATATTTTTCATGGTCCCAGGTCTTAGCCTGTGGCCCCAATTGTTAAAAATGTGTGATCACGATGAAAATAATCCAGTTTTGTTCTTCCACAGATCATGTATTCCAGCTCACTTTTGTCCTGGTAGTTCAGAAAAGAACTGGATAGGATCACAGTTATCCAGGTACAGACGTTTAAGGATTAGCAAAACAGGATTACCAGTGCAGAATCCCACTCTTAGAATTTTGAGGTGAAAAATAAATGTAATCCATTTGGAATAAGGCTCTAGCATGACAAAATGTTGAACAAGTGAAGCGCTGTGAATACTTGCTGCATGGACTTTATTATTTGGGAATTTTGACACCCCTGCATACAATGTAAATACTTAAAATGATAAAACATTTTTGGATATAATGACGAGAACAGTGTGTAGTACAGCAAATGTGGGGTAATGTTAAGTGCTTTTATTTCAGTTTATTTCATATTCAGTCCCCTGACCTGTCTGTCTAATAAACCTCAACAAAAATTACATTATTTACAGAAACATTGTGGACATTTTGAAGGGATCCTGAAATCATCGACATGGAATCATTTCAAAGAAGAGAAATATGAAGACTTTTTAGAACTGAATTTCAAATCTATTTAGTCTGTTGCATGGATATAAGTTTCCCTGTAAGTAATCCTGTCTTTCCTTTGAACAAACAGATTTTAGGATTAAATCATATCAGTTTAGATGAATCCTGCCAGATTCCTTTTGAAGAACTGAGCACTGAGTTTTGAGGACTTAAAAAAACTGTTTAGCATTCTGTTTGGTTCATACGTATATTGTTACATTTCCTTTTCACGTTCTTACTCAGTATCTCTGTTAGGGTTCTTTAAGTGTGGGAACTTGTTTCCTATAGTTTCATTAGTTACTTCCAGTTTTATTTTGGTGAATCCATATCACACGTGCTTTGCTTTTAGCTTTACTTCTCCTGTCTCTTTATTCGTAATTATTTTCAGTTAGCTACTTAGTTTCTTGCTATCCAGCTGTTTCTTTTCTTCTCCTGATATTTGCCTTCGCTGTGTTCCTGTGTGTAAATATACACTGCTCAAAAAAAAATAAAGGGAACACAAAAATAAGACATCCCAGATCTGAATGAATGAAATATTCTTATTAAATACTTTGTTCTTTACATAGTTGAATGTGCTGACAACAAAATCACTTAAAAATTATCAATGGAAATCAAATTAAGCAACCCATGGAGGTCTGGATTTGGAGTCACACTCAAAATTAAAGTGGAAAAAAACACTACAGGCTGATCCAACTTTGATGTAATGTCCTTCAAACACGTCAAAACGAGGCTCAGTAGTGTGTGTGGCATCCACGTGCCTGTATGAGCTCCCTACAACACCTCGGCAGGGTCCTGATGAGGTGGCGGATGGTCTCCTGAGGGATCTCCTGCCAGACTTGGACTAAGGCATCCATCCATCAACGTGGCGGATGTAGGTGGTGGATGGACATGATGTCCTAGATGTGCTTAATTGGATTCAGGTCTGGGGAACAGGTGGGCCAGTCCATAGCATCAATGCCTTCGTCATGCAGAAACTGCTGACACACTCCAGCCACATGGGGTCTAGCATTGTCTTGCATTAGGAGGAACCCATGGCCAACCGCACCAGCATATGATCTCACAAGGGGTCTGAGGATTTCGTCTCTGTACCCAATGGCAGTCAGGCTACCTCTGGCGAGCACATGGAGGGCTGTGTGGTCCCCCAAAGAAATGCCACCCCATCCCCATTACTGACCCATTGCCAAACCGGTCATGCTGGAGGATGTTGCATGCAGCAGAACGTTCTCCACGGTGTCTCCAGACTCACGTCTGTCACATGCTCAGTGTGTCACGGCTGAGCAGCCAATGTGTTTTTTTAAACTGACCCAAGAGCAGACACTGCAGGAGATGGAGCTGAGTTGCAAAACAAAAGCAAGCCTTTATTTCAGCAGTTGGTAGAAGCGAATGTGAAAACTAAGGCAAAAAAGGTACAATAACTAAACTGAGAAACTGGCTGTGATAACTATGAAAACTGTGATAACTATGACGTGGCATAACAGATGACCTGACAATGAGCGAACAGAAACGCACAGACTAAATACACACAAGGGGTGACCGGGGGAGTGGAAACACATAAGGAAACAGCTGACACAACTGAGCCTAACACCACCACAGGGGAAGTGACCCTAAACACAGTGACAAAGATGCACCAGACTCTTTCAAAATAAACCAGGAAACACTGAGAACATACAATAATCAAAGAATAAAATTAAATACACAAAACACTGAGATGCAGACCCAGTACCGTGACACAGTGTGAACCTGCTTTCATCTGTGAAGAGCACAGGGCGCTTGTGGCCAAGTTGCCATTCTTGGTGTTCTCTGGCAAATGCCAAACATCCTGTACAGTGTTGGGTAGTAAACACAACCCCCACCTGTAGACGTCAGGCCACCCTCATGGAGTCTGTTTCTGACCGTTTGAGCAGACACATGCACATTTGTGGCCTGCTGAAGGTCATTTTGCAGGGCTCTGGCAGTGCTCCTCCTGTTCCTACTGGCGCAAAGGCGGAGGTAGCGGTCCTGCTGCTGGGTTGTTGCCTCCTGCGGCCTTCTCCAAGTCTCCTGATGTACTGTCCTGTCTCCTGGTAGCGCCTCCATGCTCTGGACACTACACTGACAGACACAGCAAACCTTCTTGCCACAGCTCGCATTGATGTGCCATCCTGGATGAGCTGCACTAACTGAGCCACATGTGTGGGTTGTAGACTCCGTCTCATGCTACCACTAGAGTAAAATCACCGCCAGCATTCAAAAGTGACCAAAAACATCAGCCAGAAAGCGTAGGTACCGAGAAGTGGTCTGTGGTCACCACCTGTAGCACCACTCCTTTATCGGGGATGTCTTGCTAATTGCCTATAATTTCCACCTGTTGTCTATTCCATTTGCACAACAGCATGTGAAACTGATTGTCAGTCAGTGTTGCTTCCTAAGTGGACAGTTTGATTTCACAGACGTGTGATTGACTTGGAGTTACACTGTGTTGTTTAAGTGTTCCCTTTATTTATTTGAGCAGCGTATATACCCCTGTCTTTCAGTTGAGCCTTCTTGTGAGTTACCTGGATTTGGATACTTTTATTTTGGGACATCTTCCTTTTTGTTCTCGAAATCTGCCTCTCAGCATCTTGGTTTTCGCTTCAGTGAAATTATTACCATTAAATTTGATATGCTAGTGTTTTATTTATTAAGGCTAAAACTAACAATTATTTGGATAACAAATAAGTCTGACAGTTACTTTCTTAATTAAATGATTTATCATGTTTTCAAAGTGAACATTTATTATTAAGTTCACTTTTGTGTATGACAAAGACAAATTCTCATTTAAAAAATTATAATTCAAAAGATCCTGCATTCAAATTGTTGATTTTTCTGATACTCAGTTATCCAATTAGCTGATTAATGTCCAAAAGTAAGGTTTTCACCATGTGTGGCTGTTCTTAAGTGGCTGTAACTAACTAAATAAATAGGATGTTTTGGTACCTATCACTTTTTAAAACCACATTTGTGGAAAAACAAATGATTTGATCTGTAAAATAAGCCTCAGTTGGAAAGACACGAGAGATTAGATAAGGGACTGTCCAAGCGGGAATCAACAGCAGACATCAACCAGGGGATGTTAATTGAATGACCTCACAAATGCAATACCCAGGCCCATCAGTGTCTGGGCTGCCCTGAGCTATGTCAAGCAGACATGATATCACATCTTCAGGCTGGGCTGTGTTAGAACCCACACAAAACAGTCTGACTTTATCTTACCTGGAAAGCAATATTAACTTTTAGGATTTTAGTTATAGAAACAACAGACCATCTGCGCTTATATCAAATAAGACGATCACAGAGACCTGTAAGGATGAGACAAGCAGAAAGACTGTCTTTCTGTAATTAGATTATGTTTACTCGGGCTGATTAAGTTTGGTTCCTGCAGGCATCAGCCTTGTTGTACGTCTTGTAGCTGAGACTTGTTTTTCCTCAGCTTCTCAGGCAGTACTATACAGCACCATGTAGCTAGAGTCTGTGGAGGCACCATCCTCTAAGATAAAAGAAAGTTTATTCTTCATCTCCTTGAACCAGTTTCCCCCTGATGGAAAATATGTGAGCCTTTGAAGGTGAATGTTTCATCAGACAATAAGATGAAAGGGCGTCAGGCCCAATGGCAGAAATGAGCTGATATTCCTGGACATGTCAGAATCTGTTACAGGTTGAAAGGACACAGAGACACTTCGTAATCCGGTTAGACATCCATTATTCCCTCGCGGGGACATGGCACCAACACAAAGGAAGAAATCACTGTGCAAGCTTGGTAATATGTAACTTGTTTTGAAAAGCGCTAAATAAATAAATGTATTATTAATTAGAGGAGCTTGTCTTTGGTGCTGTAGGAGTGAGCATGAAGTAGGTATTAAAATTATTTGCGCTGCGAGTTAGCAGGAGTATCTATAGCATCTAAAATGCACAGTCTTTCAATTTAAATGGGGCCTACTGGAATCTGTAAGCAATCTGTGAGAAATAAGTGGTTTAATGAAGCATTTAATAAAAATACGTGTGAATTAGCGGAAATATGTCAGTAAACACTTACTCACGCTTTAATCGGCTTTTGTAGCCTAAATAAAACGTCTTCTTTCAGCTGCTCCTGTCAGGAGTCACCAGAGCAGATCATCCGTTTCCATCGTTTCCTGATCTCTGCATCGTCCTGCTGAGCATTAGGGTTATCAGTAATCTGGGCCTTGACCAATCTGGTATAGAAATCCCATTTATGAATGGCATATTTGCTTGGGTTTAAAACTGGATGCTCTTCCTGACACAACTCTTCATTTATCCAGACTTGGCACAGAATAATCAAGCCTGTGCATGAGCCCCCAGTGGCTGCTTTATTATTATATCCTACTGCATTACCTAAATAAAACAGTAGTTGATAATAATCCTTTTCCCATTTCAATACGATTTATATTAAACCAACTCTATTTTTGCCCCCTAAACATAAATACAGATAATGTATGTAATGAGGCATTGTATTAGTCTAGCATTCAGTTCTATGAACACAAACAGAAGAAAAATACTCCATAAAATAAAAAAGGAAAACTTTAAACTCCTCATTCTCAAGTCCCTCTCAGCAGCAATTCGTCCGCATTCCTGCTGGACAAGAGGCTGGTATATGCTTCATCTCATTAAAAACAGCCAACGCTGTCATTTATTCAGTAAATGTTAGGAGGGCTCAGGACATATACTGCACCAAGGGATAAAAATAATGAGTATGGTAAGAAGAAAATGTGTGAGAGCATGTGAATCTCCGCATTCCTGCAGTTAATGCTGAAAAATGTGGCCCAGGGTAAGAGTGGACTTTCCTGTTTTTTCCACTAGATGCTGCGTTTAGCTTTTGATGACGATCCTAATTAGAGCAGCAACAGATGATTATTTTCCTTTAATATTTCTGAATCTATGAGTTCACTCCCCGAAACCTCAAACATTGTAGAAAAATGGACAACAGAATTTTTCCTCTTGTCCAAAAACTGTGATTTAGAGCAAAAAATAGATGGTAAGAGACACTGGAGATGAATTCTAGAAAGTTTTGTATTATCAGCTACTACATGAGACGGTTTAAAATACAGCACGGACTTCAGTGTTCACCATTACTATAGAAAGAAATAATAATTCATATGACAGGATATGACATATCCCCCAATCACTGTCGAGCTGCTAATGTTTCAAACATATACTGCTGACATGAACAACTCTAAATATAGACATAATGAGGTAGTGATTAGATCATTACATGATAATATGCAGAGAATTAGACTCTGGCAGCTTATAGTACATGTGGTGAATCTCATTGGACTCACCTTCATTCTGGCTGAGTGAAAAGACAGAGCCTCGTTGTGCCCAGATGCCCCATTTGTTGACCGAAGGCCGTTTCTTTAATTTTTTCTGTTTCTTCAAAGTTCTAGAAAATGGCAGATGCAAGTCATATATTTACACTTCATTTAGATGTTTACTCTCTACTATATCCTTAGACAATTATCCGGCTTGTTTTGGGGCCTCATTTATGCTTTCTGCTTTTATCACGTCACAACTGCCTGCAGCCAGGTTGGAGACACGAGTGTATGATAGCGTTGTTCTTCAAAGATAACCCACATACAGAGGGAGATGTTGCAAAAAAATGTCTTTGCTTTCTCTTCCATATGAGCGCTGCTCATTCAGAAGTAAACTGCAATGAGCCTACCGCACCTTGAAGCGCCAGTATACAAGGTGATGAACCAATACAGGGACTGCAAACCAGGATTTATATATCGCTACATTGCTAATGTTATCTGTGTGTTATTTAGTGCTAACCAGCAGTCACACTGGAATAAAAGTAGAAAGCAATCTGCTTGTGACCAGTAAAAGTTGGTCATTGCCCTGTCGCTGCACTGGATTTTTTCGCTTTCAGGGACCCATTGCAAAGACCCTCAATCACTGGGTGACCACTGCTGTATAATTTGACAACATGTTGCAATCAGTCCAAGGCTGTGACACATTTCTTTGCATTTGGAGACTCGACTCTACTGGTTACATTCCTTCATAAAAGAAAGGTTGCTGAGCTTACTGTGGTCCTGCAGTTCCATTGCCGATTACAGCAGATATTTCTGTTTCAACTCTATGAGGTCCTAGCTGAACTCTGAATGGAAGTAGTTATGTGAATTTCTGTATATGGAGACAGCAATGGATTGGCTATTTTTGCTGATTCATCACAGTTAATCATCATATTATCCCAAGCAGATGGCAGTAATATATAATTGCCATGCAATGGCAATCTGATAGCAGACTGTCTCCAGCTTATTATTATAAGCGCACCAAAGATACTCTGAAGACAACAATTGCATGCAAGGGGTTGCACACCTGTCCCCAGTCTTTGAAACAACCATATCAAAGGCAATGAGTGTGCAAGTTCATTGCACACAGTCACAGTAATTTTGGTCACAAGGTGGTCTCCAACCACTGTTTCCCCCTATTGTGACTTTAGAATAAAGTGGATTTTGGCAGGTGAGGGAACCATAAGATACAGGGAAGCAATGCAGCAGAAATTAAGTCACAAAATAATTTGTATTGTGAGCCTTAGAATTTATTTATGTGTGCAGACTGTGAGCAGATCAGCTTCATAGGTTTTAACCAAATGCAATCTACAGTTCATAAGCAGCTGTTACATAAACCATCAGGGCTTTGTTCCAACTCCTAGCCAATATAAATCTAGAATTACAGAAGAATTTGGCAAGTCAAACTAAACAGCATCATCATGACCACTGCTCTTAAATTAACCTGAAAACCAAAAAAGCTTATCACTTATTATCATTAACTGTACTTTTAAAGACATTCTGCTATTTCAAATGACTTCAGCAAAACATCATGTTCAGATTCTTTAAACCGTTTTCTCTCCTGTCCTCCATTTTTAAATGTGTCCCCTCTCTGAGGGTGAAGTTATTACACATTAACATTTTTATTCCAGCAAAAAACTAAACAAACAAAAACTACAACTGTATCTTTGGTTAGCAGACAAATTATGATGTAAACTACACAGAAACAACTTACAGTGTAGGTGGGATAGTGGGGTGACTTTGCCTTCTGATTTATTGAGATCTCCATGGCATCAAATGGGAGCACAGACAGGGTCCCACTGAATTGAGTCATTCCAGACCAATTTAACCCCTGGTGGTATGCAGGGACTATGCAACAGGTGAAGTTCCAAGGCCAATCCAAAATGATGTGCTAAAACACACAAGTCGCATCAAGATGAGTGGAAAAACAGATGAACATGCAGAATAATTTTCTGCATAATTATCTTTAGAAAGTACACTGTTCACATTGAATATATTCTAATGACTGCATAAAAATTTTGCTTAGAGCAGTTTTAAACTCACAGAAAAAGCACAAATTGTACAGACATAACTTAAGAAAGATGAATGCAGCCTAAAAACGATTGTTTTCTCTCGTGCAGCAGTCTTGTTGCTGCTTTTGTCTGATGTTCACATGAATCTGGCACTCAATTCAGAAAAGTGCAAGCTAGTCATCATAGCAAAACCAAAAAAAAAGCCACTTCTATTGATTCTCAAAGAAAACTTTAAGTCATAATATTCCTTTTGAAGAGATACGGAATATTCAATACACAAAATCCTAAAAATTTAAGAGAAAAATGTTTTCTCTACAAAGTGTGCTCTGTAAACTTTTGTCCTTGACTAATTTGAAGCATATTTTTCTGTTCAAATCTAAATGCCACCAGAGAAGCCGCTGACATAATTTCCATCCGCAAATTTAAATTGTTTTCTAATGAAATATGAATCATCTCATTCTGCTCATAGAAAACAAATTTCTGCAGACCTCTAAGTACACTATAGTCACGGACATGTACCTTGACAGTTCTTTTACTGCATCAACTAAAGTGTAAGCCGCTGTGATGGAATACGCCAATGAAGACACAAAAAAATAACAAAACATGTTGGAAAATTGGAACGTCATGATGAACTGATATTGAGCAAGCACAAGGTCTGAATCACTCAAGAATTTCTTTATATAAAACTCTAAATATATAAATATACGTATATTTATTTCTGGTCCCTATGCTTTTTTTTTATTTATATAAAACCATGTCTGAACCCCTGGCCAACACCACTGCTATAGAGGAAATATATCAGCACAACAGGCCTGCTTTCTCTGAACCAGCAATCATAACACAGTGAAATATGTTGGCTCCAAGGCCAAGTGCCAAATTACTTTTTTTTTTTTACCCTGATCATTTAATTAATTCACCTGACAGTATGCTCCGTGCTTTGTTTTTTCCCCTCCGCCTCTTGTGGTGTCTATGTCTTATTGTGCTTTTCTTGTTCATCTGTGAGGAAATGCATCTCCATTTGTTTTGTTTGATTGAGGAGGATGATGCAGGTGAGTCAGTGCAGCCTTCGGTTAGAGAGGGAATCTAGAACAGCTGGTATGCCGCTCACCCATAATGACTGAACGTGACAAGATCTGAGAGTGAAATGTTTTGTCATGTGCCAGATCCTGAGAGGCACTTTGAGGAAGGGGCAATTTAAAGATATCCATGTGGCTCTGTAATTGTTGAGGGATATTAAGAACACTTCAAATCACTGACAGTTACACAGTCAGTCCCCCACAACTCTTACCCTCTGTCTTCCCTGTGTGAGTAATGTGAGATAGTGACTCACAGGTTATAATCAAAGATAGCTGGCATCCTCTTTCAATGGACCAGAAGCAATCAGAAGTGTTGCCAAACTCAACTAATTCTGATCCTCTGTAAACAGCAGTAATGGGGCACAAACCCTTTTACAGCAAAGGGCATATCTTCTTTCAGTAAGCAAAGAAGTAGGTGATAAAAATAAGAGCAGTGGTGCTCATCTCAAGTAAGAGCACTTGACATGATTGAGTCAGTGAGTAGGACTTTGGATAATTTCTTCAAGAACACAGTAGAGTTCCTAACGCTGATTCTTTAAAATTAACAATAAATGCTGTGGTTGCTTTCTCATTCTGTTAGCATTTAAAGCTTCACAAGTGCCTGACTTGACATAATTTGTCATTATTGTTCCTTAAACATATAAACGCCAAACAATGCCACAACATAACAAACGTTAATGAGGAATTTTGGCTTGCTCGTCTTAAAATTGTTGCTTCAGTTCATTGAGGTCTGCATGCATTTGTTTATGCACAGCTTTCTTAAAATCCCACTACATCACTACATTTCTGCAAATGTGGCATGATGCATTAACACTCTCCACTTGCTCTCAAAGTTGTTCTTAATTGGTCTTTTTCAGTTGTTCAGATGCATCTTTGCAATCCTAAGCTGTGCTGCCATGTTCTTTTTTAAGTGAAATTTTGCCCTGGCAAGGGTTCCAAACAAGCCATAATTGTCTTTTTCTAATATGTTAACTGAGTCCTGCAGAGCATGAGATGTAGCTGTTGGGTTTTTTGCAGTTTCTCTGAGCATTGCACAATTTCAGTGTTGAGCGAATTTGCTAGAACCTCCACTGGTGAAAAGATTGCCAAATGACTTGAATGTTTTCCACTTGTGGATAATCTTTCTCACTGTAGAATAACGGACTTTGAATTGTTTGGAAATGGCCTCACAACTCTTCCCAGATTAATGGGCAGCAACAATTGTTTCTCTAAGATCTTTGCTGATATTATTCCTCTTTGAATACATATTTTACATATTTGAATGCTCCAGCCAAGCAAACTGCCAAAAACTTCTGGTTTTGTAGAGATGCTCACACTTGCTGATGATCAAATAATCAGCTGGAATTGTGTGGGCAAGGGTCTCAAGGGAAGCAAGGAACAGAACCATGAATAATACTAAATCAAAGAATATAAATACAACCAGAAAAGGATTCAAAGCAAATCCACCAAGACAAGAAAAATCAGAGTCCAAAACAAAAGTTTAGGAGGCTGGTCACGTGGCCAGCAACAGCGATGCCACTGTTCAGGTGGCTGACCAGGAGGCCAGTGACAGAGACAAAACAGTTCTGCAGGCTGACCGCAGGGCCAGCGTCGGAGCAATTTCTGGAGACCGTCCGCAGGGCCAGCGGCACCTCACGGGGGAACAGCGGAGATGATGGAGCTTGGCAGATACCTGGTCCAATGTCCTCTCCGTTCTCCATCTGCAAACTCTGGATTACATACTCACCATCTTCTCGGCCTGCCCTCCTGCCTGTGTACCAACTACGGATCTCTCTCCCCTCTGGACTCCCTGGAACCTGGATCAGCTTATCCACATACTCTTTCATCCCCTGTAGCAGTAACACCTTTCTCCTCTGTTGCAGAAGATCCAGCCCGTGCTCCCCCTTTGTTCTGCGTGCCCGACCGTTTCCCCGTCCCCTTGTAAATAGTTTGAGCAATTGAGTCTGCTCGAGTCCACTGCACTCCTGTTTCCAGTTTGTGACAATAAAGGCTTAGTTCAGGAACAAAACCTCAGCTCTCTCCTCTTCTGGGGAGAAATAATCAGCCGGCATGATTTGATTAGGAGCTGGCTGGCCCAGAAACATAAAACTGACTGTTATTAAGTTCCGGCGAGTACTGGAGCTGTAGTAATGGCCAGCTCCTCATCCTGCAACTACAATCTGAGGCAGAGGAGGAGTAGTCTAAACATGGTGAGGTGGACATGCTCACCTGCTACTGGGGTGGTGGCGATGTATACAACTTGAACATGCTTGCCCACTGCTGCACTGGCGACGTGGACTTAGACGTGCTGGAGGACATCATGAGAAGCGCCAATTCCCGGGCCTGCAGCGCCTCCTTTACCTTGTTACAGCACTGATTACTGCAGGTGAGTCTGGGAACTGGAGGAGGCGGGGATTCCTCCTCAGAAGCGCTTTGGCCATGTTGAACATAATTCCAATGCTCCCTAGATCGGGAACCTTGAAAGTGTGTCTCAAGATCTCTTGGATCTGAGTCATTTCCTTACAACACTCGAGCAAGGCTGAGTGGGCTGGGTCCATAGCTTGGTCGCATTCTTCTGTCATGGTGGGCTGTGTGGCAGGCAAGGGTAGGACCCAAATGCAGGACTCCAAGACAAAGGGAAGTAATGGGAAACAGGCAGGAACACAGTTGGGACTAATCAGACATGATGAGATGGAGAGGAAGCAAAACTGAGTACACTGTGTGTGCAAGATAGATCTTTGGATGCGCTGGGACAGATCATAAGTGATGTAACCTGGGGTCATTAGGTGTTTCAGGTCTTTCAACATCAGACACCCTTGCGCAGACGACCCAGCAAAGGTTGATCAGACCCCAGCCTGCGTCCCAGCAGAAACGGCCCATGGACCAGCCCTCTTTATCCACAGCCACCTTGTGGCCTTCTCTGCGGCTTGACATACAGACCCGATGGCCCTCTGCGTAGCCACTCTTGTTAGGCCCAGTTGGTTTAGGACTTTGCAGAGTGAGCATCCTGATAAGCCTAAATTCTTCTGTGAGACTACTAAATGGGAGCTGCAAGGTGTTACTGGTTTCATAAAGGGCTGCACTGCTGAGGCAGCAGAGGAAGCCCAATCATTTGTGCAGAACGCTAGTAATTCTCCTCCTGAGGGACTCCACAGTTGAAACTGGAACCGAGTAATCAAGCAGAGGCCACAGGACACACGGTAGGATGGAGTGCTGGTAAATTCAGGCCTTGAATCTACCTGGCAGGCTTGACTTGTCAACCTTAGTGAGCCAGCTATCCTTTTCCTCTTTGGTGAAGACCTGGATGGCGGTGGAGTCTTTCAGAGATGCGTCAAAAAGCTTCCCCAAACTCTTCACTGGTTGCTCACTGATGGAAGGGGTCGTTGTTCCAGTCAAGGAAAAACAGAATTTGTTGCCCACTTTCCCTCTTTTTAACACCGATCTCGATTTGGAAGGTTTAAAACTCATCCTTGCCCAGGTAACAAATTTTTCAAGACCTTGCGATATCCACCTTCCTCCTGGAACTGATGTTGTTGTAACAGTGATCATCCATAAAGGCTCTTATGGGGGGCTGCCGCACACCAGACTTGGTTAGAGGACCTCTGCACACAGGACAACAGACTATCAAAAAACAGGACACAAGAGACACATACTAAGATGTGAACTGACTGAACACAAGGAACCGAGGGAGCAAGAGATACGATGGGGAAACAGATGAATAGACACGGAGAGAGAACTAAACATGCACAAGAGACATGACACACTACACAAGGAATATGGACACAGGGGAAGCAAAGAACATAGCCATGAATAATACCTGGGTCTCTGGCCCAGGGCCGTGACAAGTTGATTAACAGCAACTGGCTCATACTTACCCTCTTGATATCTATGAAAGCAGTAAGCATGCACACAACAGGACTAGAGTCTTGTGAAAACTTGTTCATGTGATTGTACATGGTTTGAGTCAGGATTTATCTCTGCAATAGGTGGACTGTGGCTCAAGCAAATCAGCTTTCTTTCTGACATGCTGTGAAATGTGTAGCAATCTATAGTGCCCCCTGCGTACCTGGAAAGGTGGTTCTCAGGTTTGATAGCAGTCTGAGCCATAGCAAGGAGAAAAAAAACAAAACTGCCAAATCCCCTTCCTCAACTATCTGCTCTCTTCAGGCATCCAATATGTCAGAAGTGGAAGTAAATTGCTAAAGGTGGATACACTGGTACAGGCAACAGTGGCAAGAGGTGTGGACAGTATAGATATGCAACATGAGGAGAAAAGGTAGAAAATCCCCA
>VOQK01006569.1:7941-22748 GCA_015052645.1 Benitochromis conjunctus
CTCTCCCCCAGGGTCGTGACGCAAGATCACAGCCTTTTTTTTTTATTTTGTATTTTTTTATTAAAACATACACACGTGTTACACATGGTTAAGATGATTCAGATGCAGTAAGTATACACATGTTTCTGTAGTCCACATAATAAAACATTTCAGTTACATAAAACGTGAATTTTGATTTTATGTACTGTACAGCGTGTATAATAAATAAACGTGTAGCCCAATAAGTATAAAATCCAGGAAGCTGCACAACATGGGGCGGTTCATTTACAAACACAAGTCTAATGCTGTTTTTGTTAGAAAAAAAATCTAATTGTTGCTTAAATGTACAAACAAATGTCAGAAATCTGCACCGTCACGAACAAAAATGTAAACCTAATTTTTCATGATTTGTTGGGTTAACCCTCTGAGGTCCAAATATAAATGCCCATCTTTGACTACTTTTGATTTTACATTTGGATTTCACCTTCAATTTGTCTTTTTTTCCCCTTGCTTGGTATCGTTCTTTTCAGCTCAACCTCTCGTGTCTGAATTTACAGATATTTTTTTCACTGACATGCTGCATTAACACAACTGATCTGAAATCACACAAAGACATAAAATCCTATTAGTAGTTATATTTGTTTTACTGTAAAAACCACAGACATGATTAGTAAATCATTTTCATAACTTGAAATGCAAATATAAATTATACATTTTGAAAAGTTATGCACAAATTTTGTAAATAATAAAGTTATATACAAAAATGCAGCCAATGCATCATGGCGTTTTTTGTTGTTTGTTTTTTTTACATTTTGTGCAGCCGTTTAAAAATACTACTAAAACTAAAATGAGAGAACAATCAGGTGTCACAATAAGATGCCCCACAAATTATTTGTGCCAATAAAAAATAAAATTGTCCGGCACAAACAGAGGAGACACCGCAGGGATGAACCTGCAGGCCTGACAGCAGCAGGTGTGTCACTGCTCCGGTTTCCCACCTGGAGACAGTGTTTACACTGCAGTCTGCCTTTGTGACATTCATTAGTGTCCTCACCGACACACAAAACAAAACAACGACTACACAACACACTAACTACACACTCCACGCTAAACGTCACAAATCTCTCTGTCTCGCTGCCGTCACTCCACGAACTCCCCCCTCTTCCTAAACAACCAAATCCCACGTGTTTCCGTTCCGGTACATTTTTCCACCTACAGGAAACAGGTGGCTATTTTTCTTTCTTTACCGTTTTCGCGCTGTTCTTACAAAATGTTTTTTTTTAATAATCGTGACCACGTATTTAGAAAAAAGCATGGCTTATATATATATATTTAATCATAACTCTGGATTTACTGGCCTGTCATTAAAATGTAAACACTGGTGTACACTTTGAAGTCCGAACTTTCAGCACAAGCTGAAATAGAGACTCGCGTGGCTGCAACTTGTTGCTGTGTCAGCTTAAAGCAGTCATGTGATTTGGAGGTGCAGCGTGTCCGTGGACCCCAGAGGGTTAACACTCACCTCGACTCACCCCTGGCTCCACACTTGGAATACCTCCACAACCTTGAGTGATGCTGCTGATAACAATAATCACATGACCTCGTCGGGAATAGCGCACAGATGTCGAGGATTTCAAATCAGCAGCGAATGAAGAACAGCCAACTTCAGAGGAGACGGAGTCATCAACAGCTGATCAATGACACGCAGCCGGAAGGACAGGCCTGATGATCGGGGTGCGAAACAGCACGTCACACCGATTACGTCTCAAACAAGTCACATTTATGCGTCAAGGCAGTTTTTACAAATACTATTTTAATTCTCATGTTTCCCTTTTTATGGTTATTTATAATGCGCATCTTCTTCAACGTCCCACCATCGAAACACCAAAGGAGGGCAGGTTTGTGTTTTTAGGACTTCATTCTTCCCGGCACGTTTATCACGTGATAATTTTGTACCAACCATTCAGACGTCAGCTGAAACGGAACAGCCCAAACTGAGTAAAAGGGGGAAAAGCTTTTCTTCGTTTTTACACCGTCAGCAGTCACTAACAGCACTGCCGCCCTCTGGTGTTCAACATTGATATTACACCAGACCCTGGCCAGCTGGCTGAGTGTTGGCGTTTCACAAATTCAATCTTCTGCTGCTCTGACAAACTCCAGCTACAGCCTGCAGTGGAGGAAAACCTCAAGAAGTAAAACCAAGAAAAAAACCAACTGCTGCAGCGACAGCAGGTAAAACTCACCTGTCTGAAAATGCCCTTTTCTTTTCTTCAGGACTGTACCTGAGCACAGAGCTCACGTGTAACTTATTAGTCTCGATGGCTGCGTACCATTTAGCTCCTCCAGCATGTCATCATGAGGAATACCAGCTGATTGGAGCTGGGAACGTGGACAGCTGGATGAAGATTTAACTCTACAGAAATGTTTAAAAAGTGAAAACATGTTTCAGTTTGAGAGAAATAAAAATAAAAGGCTTCAGAAGAAGCAGAAACTGTCCCAAGCCTGGTTCGTCTTATCGAAGGAGTGGTCACAGTGGTCTTCACCTTACTATATAAATCATATTCATACATCCAGGTGGGCCAATCAGGAGGCTCAAACCATCAACACACGCACCTTAAAACAACTTATGAAATAATAAAACCTCGAATATTTTTTAAATAGAAAGAGAGCAAACTAAATAAACCATTAGAGAGAAAAACCAGGATGAAAGCAGAGAGTCTGAAGTTTTTAGTTTCCTGATGAGCGAGAAAGTGATTCAAAAACAAGACGAAGTTTAAAAGGTTTATTTAATTAGGATTTTTTATTGGACTGTACAGATCTCACGTTTCTAATTAAAGGAATATTTCATCTTTGCAACAAATATTTAGTTACCTCAGTGATGTTTAACGTGTGTAGGAATCAGATCAGGAGACGAGGCTTTATTTTAGAGATTTATTAAAAAAATACAGACAGGAGACTAAAAATAATTATGTACAGCGGTGACAGAAAAAGTGGACGATTACACGCCAACGGCTTCGTTCCTCACTTCTTGGACAGCTTGGCCTGTTTGTTTTTTGGAGGCGCCCACTTTAAACACATCGTGTCCACTGAAAGCGACACGAGAGAGACACACAAACACACCTGACGTTAGCAAACCCGACACGAGAATCCTGCGCGGTCTGAAAGCCTGACCGCCGTGTTGGTACCAGAATAAACACTTTCAGAACATCTGGGTTAATCATGCAGCTACCTGTGATTGGAGGTTTCTTGTACTGGGCGCTCTTCAGGTGCTCCTCCACCAGTTTGGGTGTCACACAGATGACGTGCTGACCTTTCCAGTATTTCACCATGTTGAGCGACTGCAGCGTGCTGATGATGTCACTCTGCGTGATGCTGGTCATCTGGCTGGGAGACGCAGACGGACACGAACGTTAAAATTAGAGGCGGCTGGGAGTCTCATTATAATTCTGGGTTTTGCTTTTTTAAAAAGTTCTGATCAGAAACTGGTCGTGTACGAAGTTTCACGTTAAAAGTTCGTCTGCTGTAAAAATGAAAACAGCCGAACTTTTACTTTCATGCTAATCTCTGAGCTGCCAAACAGCTTCAGACGCCGTCCTGTTTGAAAAACAAAGCCCAGGAGAAGCTGCGAGAAGCAGAACAACCATTTCATCTTCTCGGTTCGTGACCTTCACAGCGTCTACAAAAAAAGTGGCAAAGCCGAGTCGTCCACCGTCGCACAAGTTCTCACCATAAATGTTACAGTGTGCAGTGGCAGCTGTCGCGCTTGTGTCTACCTGAGGTCTTTGATGGAGAGCGTTCCTCTGAAGTCCCTCAAGATCTCCAGCAGGACCCAGGACCAGTAACTGCGGTAGCTAAGCTTCCCCAGATCAGAGAGCGGCTTCTCTGGAGAGCCCACAGTATTCTCCAGCTTAGACAGCTCATAGCCTGCAGCAGAAACAGACGTCGTCAGAGCTGCTGCCAGCGAGCGTTTCTCCTTTTGGTGGTGTAATGACTACACCTCTGCCATCCATCCACCTGCTGCGTTATTTTCCATCTCCACTGTATTTTACTCAACATCTGTTGTGTTTTGTGTGCTTTTGCAGGGTTTTGCTATTTGCTGCTGTTTTCTTAAGTCGCAGTGTGTTTGATCTCCGAGCCCTGTGTAACTTTGTTTGACGCCTGCAGGTATCAGGCTGTGACGTTCTCCTTTATCTGACAGTGGACACAAATTAGTTTTTGGAGAGGCACTAATAATTTGTGTGGCATCTTATTTGATGCAGCACACCTGATTGTTCTGTAAACAGTTTGAAATGGTTATTTAAAAAAACACCTTGGCTGCATTTTAAGGTAAATAGCTGCAAATAACTTTGTTTGCAAAACTTGTGGACAGGTTTTTAAAATGTACAATTTCTATTTGCATTTCAAGTTATAATAATGATTAATTAAACATGTTTATGGTTGTTACAGAAATAAAGTAACTTTTTTCTACTCTGATTTTATGTTTTTTGTCTGATTTTAGATCAGTTGTGTTAATACGGTGTGTCAAAATGAAAAAATAACAGTAAATTCAAACATGTGAGGTTGTGCTGAAAAGAATGAGACCAGACAAGGCGAGGTAATCCGTTTGTAAAAGTAGTCAAAAAGAGCCAATTACACCCCGGACCCAGAGGGTTAAACATTGTTTTAAGTAACGCAATAGTTACTTTTCCTAGTAATTAGTTACTAGGTTACTAGTAGTATTACTAGTTACTAGTAATATTGTAACTTAGTTACTAACTGAATGCCTTTTTTGACTAGTAACTATCATTACTTTTTCAACACTGCTCATGTCCATCTGAAACTCCCAGCTTCACATTTAAATTCACGTTTTTCTGCAAACAGCTTTGGTTACAAACTTTCCCGCACACAGACGTTAACAGATGAAACTCCGGGCTCTGGTATTCCAGGACGCTCCCTCCTCATTCATTCACTCTCACTTACTGAAAGCTATCAGGAACTTCCCATAGCCTCTGCGCTGGTAAGGCGGCAGCGTGAGAATACACGCCACGTTATTCCCGTCCGGAGACTCTTTCTCCTGAAAAATAAAACCCAAGAAGTCGTGACGATCGCTCTGAAATGAATACGAGGAAATGACCTTTGAGCAGGATGCTGAGGACTTACTTTGGAGAAGTAGCCGACGATGTGCGCTCCCTGTTTGTTGACCTCAGTGAGGATGTAGAAGATGAAGGGCTCCACATCAAAATAAAGCGTCTTGTGGTCAAGAAATAATTTGGCTAGTAGACACAGATTCTGACAGTAGATCTGCAGACAGAGGGCGACAGTCAGACACGGAGAGAGAGAGAGCGGGCGACAGTCAGACACGGAGAGAGAGAGAGCGGGCGACAGTCAGACACGGAGAGAGAGAGAGCGGGCGACAGTCAGACACGGAGAGAGAGAGAGAGCGGGCGACAGTCAGACACAGAGAGAGAGAGAGCGGGCGACAGTCAGACACGGAGAGAGAGAGAGCGGGCGACAGTCAGACACACAGAGAGAGAGCGGGCGACAGTCAGACACACAGAGAGAGAGCGGGCGACAGTCAGACACACAGAGAGAGAGCGGGCGACAGTCAGACACACAGAGAGAGAGCGGGCGACAGTCAGACACAGAGAGAGGACGACAGTCAGACGAACCACCTTAGAAAGCCGGGTGTTCAGGCGGGCTCACCTTGTGGTCTCTCCCGTCCACCTCGTACACAGATATGTTGCTCCTCCTGTAAATCTCTTTGCCTGGAGGCTGCCTCCACTGACAGTGTGACTGAGGAGGCAAAGGTCAAAGGTCAAACACTCCTCACTGACGATTTCTTATGCTGCACGTGAAACTAAAAATGAGGACAAACATACAAATTTAGATCCACTAAAATGACACATTCATTTGTTTCACGCCTTAACCGCAGCTTTTACGAGAGACTTTCACACTGGTGGGTTAGATAAAGTCTGACACTTTTATTTAATAAGGACAGTTTATATGGAACAAAGTGAAAATATAAGCTCTAAACATGCTGAACTGTAGCAAACACAAGTTGCAGATGTATAAATTAGGCAGGTAACAAAGATGGAAACATGAGACACACATGAACTGCCAAACGTCCTGAGCTGAGCTGAAAGCTGGACTGACCAGGTGATGTCTGAACGTCTTCTCGTACTTCATGTATTTGAGGCAGTACTCGCAGATCCACAGCTTGGGCTGCTTCCCATAGTCCTCAGGAAACGGTGAGAAGTACCAGGCATCAATCTCAAAGTTTCCTATCTGAATCTTATCCACATACTTCACTTTGGTGATCTGAAAGTGGGCCAAACAATTAGTTTATTACCAAATATTGGAAATGGCGGAAAAACTTGGTTTTGGTGGTTGTGAATACACACCGCCTCGTGCTCCTTCTCAAGTGCAGCTGTCGTTGGGTCCATCTCTGCGTATGTCTGCACAGAAAAGCTCCATTAGAAAACTAAGCTATTTAATGCTCTTCGTGTTATTAGACACACTCTATACCTTCTGCACATGGTTGATCTCATCGTGCTTGCGCTTCTGGTTGCGGGTGATCTTCCTCTCAGGCTGGTCACCCAGATCTCCAACGCCACCGATCTCTGTGCTCTTCCTCACCGCGTCCTTCACTGTCTTGGTAAGCGCCAGGCGAGACTTACCCACCCATTCGTCAAGTCGCCTATTGACTGCAACATCCCAGAGAAAATTAGATGTAGATACACTGTGAAGCAGTGGGATAGACAGGAATTAAAGAGAAGAAACACGCCATATAAATGACAATTAAAAAATATTATAAAGTATTTTTGTACTTACAGCCGACATAGTGGACATAAAACTCCTCTCTGCCCTCCTGCTCGTTCAGTCTGGACTGGATAACCTCTGCTGTGTCTGTGAAAGGAGCAACAACCATCAGCTGACACGACTGACGCCAGTACAAGCAACTTCCTGCCGAACTCCCTTCAGATTTCTGGGACTTGCTGGTTTGCCTTCATTACCTATAAACTTTGTTTAGAGTTGGCTGTTAAAATCTCACCTTATGTGTATCGAGGTATGATTTAATTCGGCAAACATAATCAAACAAAACTAAACACCTTAGTGTGTTTATTACGGTTAAATGCTAACTTTTAGATGGGCCCCGTGTGTTGTTTAAAGTGTCACTGTTTAAAGATCCAGAGAGAATTTTCTAGAAAGCCTTCAGTCAGTAAGCGATCGCTGAGTAACGCCGTTTGGGACTTTATGCGAGTCTCTGACATTTTTAACTGTTTGATGTCAGTTTTTCACCAAAACAAAAGGACTGAGTCCATAAAAATTAGACTGCTAGCAAACCAACGAAACTCAGAAGGTTAAAGCAGAACATGGTCTTCACTCACGCCATGTTTTATCGGCTCTTTGACATAAATACGTCTCTCCGATTTCCACCGACACCTCCTGCTCCCTGCCACCGAGCACCCCTCCTCCGTCCGGGGTGTGCTGACTACTCGAACTCCCGGCTTCCCTGGAGCGACCGAGGGCCTCCGCCTCATCCTCCTCCCCGCCACTGCCGTTGGACGAACACGCAGCCGGGATGCTGCCGTCCAGCTCCCCCCGCTCGCCTTCCATATGATTCGAGTCCATGTCCACGTCCATCGTGGGCTCCGAGTCCTTGTTATTAGCGTAGCTCTTGTGAAAGTCGCTCCCGCCAGTCATAACCTCCGAGGTTTAAAAACAGCCACACACACCTCTGCGTAGTTTAAAAGAGGGGCTGGCCCTTAACGGGACAAACTGCCAAGATGGCGCAGGTTACGATCCGCCTCTTTCACCGTATAATAACTGCATCTCCCATGATCCTTAGCGCTGTGACGTTGCCGATTTCGCCTCACTGCTTAACGGCTGATTAAAACACATTTATAGCCAAAAGTTAAAAACTAAATAAATAAATAAAATTATTTTTATTAATATTTTATTTTCTTATGTATTTTCACTTGTTCAGACTTGATTTAAGCAAAAGCTCAGGAATACACAAAAGATGGTTCAGAACTCCCCCAGGTCAAAGTCTGTCATTAACGTGGCTGATGTGAGAAAAGCTTATTACTATTATTGGGTTTTATTTTGGTTTTTATTACCTCTCATCAAAAACTGATGCAAAGTGTAAGAAATGCTTTAAACAGAAGCAATGATCGTGGAAGTGATCGTGTTGTGTATGCAGTTTTAAATATTATACTGTATATCAAACTGACATGTTAACAGTGAAGTTGATGTTTGATACGTTCATCTCATGACTGCAGATCTGTTCACGGATCTTTTTGCTCCGTTTGCTGAGCAGAGTAAAAATCAAAGCTGAGTGAAGATTATCCTCTGAAGATGTCAAGCTCGCCGTAACCTGAAGTTTAACAGTCATGTGCCAGTGTTTCAGAAAGAGGATTGCAGGGTTTCTGCATGTTTGAGTTTTCCAGTAGTGCTGCGCTGTTGGTAGTTTAAAGTTAAGCCGGATCAAAGTTTTGTTGTTTAAAGGCAAAGTCAGTCAATCCTCTTATGCTTCTTAAAACTCTCCATTTGCCCACTGTTACACTCTGGATTTGATGTGCGCTTGTCTACCGGCCACTGTGCTTTTTAAGCAAGTCATTCTATATTCCTTTGCTTTTCTGCAGGTGACACACTGCTACACGTGTCAGTCTAACGGGACAATCTGAGGAAGACGTTCAGTCGAGAAGTGCTTCCTATCAGCTCTGAAAGTCTCAGGAACCTTCATGCCCCGATCCAGGAAGCCATCAGCTATCACTGAGGTGTTTCAGAACTTCTGGCTCAGCCAACAGGCATCCAGTTGATGCATATCAAAGGCAAGACTTCCTGTTTGGTGCAGCTCCCAATACTAACACAAACACTCACCCTCTCTGCCTTCAACCGTCTCTCTGGTACCTGATATCCGTATATCACAAAGCGTCCACATACAAGTTATTTACTGAACTAAGAGAAAGACGCGACACCAAAGCTGCCATCCACACAAATTTTGATTTGTACTTCTTTTAATTTATATAGTGCCAAAACATAAAGCAACAACCATCTGGACCTGATAGCGTGCGTGAAAGTGCATACCAAAGCGCAGGGTGATGGTGATGGACAGGAGGATGGGACACTACAGTGAACGTCTTTTCTGCTGCAGGGCTTCGATCGATGCATACTGATAATGGAGGCACATGTAAGTTTGTTCATTGGCCCTCCTGTCGCCCTTTGTCATAGCACCTCCTCTCTTCCCCTCTCCACCACCTTCTGCTGGAAGCCCCTGCCGTGACCACGACGGGGACAACCTCCTCGGCCGCACAGGTTATTGGCTCCTCCTCTGCTCCTGGAGCCACGATCATCCCAGTGGTGTCGTGGAGGTCCAGCAGCCCCGGAGTGTGGGGCAGGTCTGTAGTGGCCTCTTCTCCTTCCACGATGGCCTCGGCTGCCTGCAGAGTCTGCAGCATCTTTGGGGATCTCTGTTTCCAAACCCGACTGACATGTGGGCACCTGCAACTCTTGTTCCTTAGTGTCGACACCCCCGTCTGTCTTTGAGGGAGACAGATCTGGGTTTCCTTGCACCTGTTGGCCACGATTACCCTGAGCTTTAGCTTTTGTTGGCTTTTCAGTACAGTCTGAAGACAGAGAGAGTTTGTCAAGGTCCTCTGTGATGGGGGCGACTCTCTCGTGATGGGGTCTGGACCGTCCTCCTCTTCTCTGCCCCCTCACCTGGTGCTGATGCCCCTGTCCCTGAACACCTTTACAGTGGGAAAGCCCGGGAACAAACTGGTCTGCTTTGTCACCAGTTTCAGAGGGAACGTTGGAGGCTGAGGAGATTGGAGGGCCTGGAGGGTCATCAACATCCACATTTCCATTTTCAGCAGCAGGTGGAGCCTACGAATGTTAAAAAAGGTTTTTGTACATTGAATACATTCAAAACATTGTGTTACATGTTAAAGTCGACGTGTTCTGACTACTAAGTAGTGTTGTTGCTCCTCTTTAAAGGCAACTCTTCTGATTGGCTGCTCCTCTGGATGACATCACTCAGAGCCAAGAGTAGAAAAAAAATGTGAAACTGAGCGTTTGTTTCACAAGGATTACTTTGACATTCTCTGACCTCAGGCATGTGCGGTCAGGCTCAGGACGCATCCCTCGCCGTTACCCCGTTTACACATTCTCACCTCGTTGATGTGGATGAGGAAACGGTTGGACTCCACTTCGGGGTCAATGATCCCTCCTCTAGCCCTCTGACTTTCCAAAAGCTTCTGGAGTTCACACCACTTCTGCTGAAAGTCTGACCCGATCGCCGCCTCGTCGAGCTGAGAGAACAAACACAAAGCCCGGTAACGTTTCCCGGTAACATCAGAAAAACATTCATTAACAGGCGAATTGAAAACGGGCTTCACCTCGGGCAGCTGAGGTGCAGGAGATGCCAGAAGCTGAGTGACATCATACGTCAAAGGCTCTCTGCACACTGGACACACCACGGTGAGCTCCTGTCAGAAGAATCACAGACAGAGTCAGAACGTCTGTGATCGAAGCGATTAATCATCGGTGCAGCTGCTGACGTCCGACCTGGTGGTCCGCTCGGTCTCTGGTCTTGTCCTCCTCCAACTCCTTCTCCCTCTGCCGGAGCTCCCTCTCAGAGTGGCTCACGTAGCGGCCGAGGCAGTGGGAGTGGAAGTAGTGATAGCAGCTCGTCTTGGTGAACGTCTCTCCCTCCTGAAAACCAAACGCATGAACGAGTTTACGCACGACTCTTCCACTAGACTCTACTCCGTGTCTGTCGTTTTCCAGTACAGCTGAGTGTCACTTAATGTGCTTGGGGTCGTCATAGCAACATGGCCGAAAGAGCTGTGACTTCATTTGTATGTAAATAAAATAAATACAATTTTATTTATACAGCACCTATCTCAGAAAACATAAAACAGGCAAAAATGAACCAAAAGCTATTTTAAAAAGTTTTTTTTAAAAGAGACTACTGAGGTTACTGGGAGAGAGATCCACAGTCTGTGGGCCACAGTGGGAAAAGCTCGATCACCCTTAGTTCTCATCTTAGTGTGCTGTATAGCAGATGATCTCAGGGAGCTGCTAAGGACACAGGGCTGTAGAAGATCAGAGATGTACGCTGCTGCCAGTCCACACGAAGCTCTCAACAGGAAGCCAGAGTGACTGAGATAGCAGCGGTGTCACACGTGAATACTTAGAGGATCTGGTCAAAAGTTCAGCTGCAGCGTTTTGCACAACCTGCAGACGATCCAGTTCACGCATCGAGGAAACGATAAGCGTCCGGGCCACGTGTGGAACCTTTTCCCCCCCCTAGGTTTGATTTTTGTGATGGAGTCGCTCTCGTGACTCATCGAGTGACGCTACCGACTGGCTAATCGGCAGCATGCAATCTGCTGATGTCACATTTTCAGATTTGCTCAGGTCGCTTGGAACCCCGGCCGAGTAGGTAGTAAAAAAAGTACCTGGGAACAGGTACCAACGGAAAACCCTAAAAACAGAGTCGAGTCGATCTGAGTAGGTACTATTTCAGGAACCGCCTGCACACCAAACATCTACAGACCGAACAGTCACAAAAACCATTCAGGCGTCTGTTTCTGGCTCAGGACGATTGCTGAATATCCAAAACTACAAATTCAGGACAAAAACCCAAAATGTTTGTCCTGATTGTGTCACAGAGATACTGAGCGGTTAAACAAACGATTCATGTTTATTCATGCCAGTTAACTAGATGATGATGATGATGATGGTGACGATGATGATGATGGCTCTCTGTGTGACACCAAGCTGCAAACAAGCGAGGTGGACAGTGAGCAGATGGCCGCCGTGCTTTAAGCACAGCCCTGCAGCGCTCTGATGTAGAACACAGGCGTGACGGCTGTGAAGTAAACGGACGTACGACCGCTCGACCGCGACGTCTCACCACGTTCTGCACAAACACGAGGACGCTAACCTGCACGCTCAGTTATCTGAGTGTTTTCTGTTTAATCAGCTGCCATAAAAAAATAAAACCCACACACGCCACAGATGTTCCTGGTAAATAATTTACTTGTAATTTTAATGGCCTAGTTCCACCCACCCACCAACCCACCCACGCACCACCCACCACCGGCAGCAGTCCAAGCACACTCACACCTCCCTTCTTCCCAGCGATCAGTAAGTTAGGGTGTAGATTTCCCGCAGAAGCATAATTCAGGCAATAAGCAGAGTCCACACACCCTACAGACCCCACTCACATCCTCAGGCTCCTCACCACCCACAGCTCGTGCTCACAGATTAGGGAGGAGACGGAGCAGTAAATCAGCAGCTTCACACTTTGGTCCTGTCCTGATCTGTTGTGATGAAAGAGCAGTCACCCTCACTTCCTCCACCTGGGCAGGAACTGATTTCCTGTGAGTGGGCCCTCAATCCTTTTCCATGAGAATCATGGTGTCAGACATGGAGGTCCTTGTTTGATGAAGCCACAGAACCAGCTCATCTGCACAAAGCACAGATGCTACGCTGAGGTCACCGTTCGTCCGTTAAAGTGACAGAACAGGTGACACAGGGCGGCGCTGCTGGATCCACACCCACCGAGAACAAGCCTGAGATAAAGTCCACACCAAACTCTCAGCACAGCCGTACGGAGACGGCAACCAGAGAAGAAGAGCAGACACGGAGACGCGAGTAAAGACGGAAAGAGCTGAAATGAGCTCAAAACGCAGCCTGAGGTGATTAAGACCACGAGTGTATAAACAGCCCCACGGGAAGCGTTTAACACAGGAATCCGAGCACATTTAAAGTGAAGCGACTCACCTTAAAGCCGTAGAGACAAATGACACAGTTCCCATGAGGAATATTGCTTTCAGTCAGGATTTCTTTAGCTTTCTGCAGGAGAAAGATCAGAGCCAAAGTTTAAGATAAACCCACGACACAGCACACATTTTGATCCTAATAAGAAACAAACAGCACGTATAACAACCTCAATGAGCTGATACAACATGGGCGAACCCAGACAGGACTGAGCCTCGAGCTGAAGACACTTTTGGACACTAAGAGAGAAGAATCAGAGGGTTTTACACTCAGTGCTGAGAGCGTCTGAGCAGAAGGGACTGACGCTGGGAGATGAGTCATTCCTCACCTGCTGAGTTTGTCATCAGAAAGCCCGCGGGGGTTACGTATGCAGATCCCCGGAGACGACGAGGGATACTAAACACAGAAGAAGAAAACATTCATTTCAATTCACTGAAAACTGCAGACGGATGTCAGCTGGACTCTGGGTGGCTAAAAGTTCAACCAGTCCAGACTGTCACGTGACCATGAACTGTGATCATGAGATTTGTTGACACCAAAAATGTAAAAATGAGCGTTTTTATCCCTCACAGCACACGACTGTTAATAAACCATCCACCAGCATTCTGTCTCAGCATTTCACAAACGTCACTGCGAGCTGAGCCCGTGAAGGGCGAACCTGCTGATCGAGGCTCAAAGTCAGCGTGAGCCGGACGAACTGTGAGACCGAGTCCTCGGCCGTGGACGGGTACAGGTCCAGGCTCACCTCCCAGCCCCTGAAAACAAAAACATCACCCATCACAGAACTGTGTGCAAACGCTCTCTACCAAAGTCCATTCAAAAATCTGTGAATTTAACATCACTCCCTCAAAATGCAGTCAGAAGCATTAAAAGAGAGGCGGGACACTCTCAGAGACCGGAAACGTTTTAAATGTAAAGTTGGTCGTTTTCCCAACTTTCGTGAAAAAAATCTTTTTACAATAATTTGAAGCAAAATCTGAAATGTTTTGAAAGTGAGTTTTACTCAGACGTGTGACTCTCCCGGAGCTTTGGTACGCAGCAGTCTGTGTCACATATCAATGCCACAACTCCAAATGTGGTAAACCACTGGCCACATCTGGACCTCACAGATGCAAATGCAGATGTTGTGTCTCCTCTGATCATCGAAAGTAAAATGAATGAAGGCTAACACTTCAGAGTACCTGCCGTGTGCAGCTTCAGAGAGCTGAGAGGACAAAATTCCTCCACAGAGACGCGACAGGCTGATGAAGCCACACAGCAAACCGCCACTGCAACTCACTGCTGTTAAAGGAGGCTTTACTGAAGGGTGGGGTCCAGTTAGTGTCCCCGCAGGACTTTTCTGATGAGATTTCACACCTGTACGAGTCTCACCTGTCCGCCACCAACCAGCACTAAAGCTAACCCAGCTGCTGCTAGCTCACCTGTCCTCTCTCCTGTCCACCTGCAGCTCGTCCAGGTAGATGGACTGCAGCACCTCGATCTCAGACTGGACGCTGCGGACAAGAAAACAGCGCAGTTAGCGTGTGCGGCTGAATCTCTGCGACATTTCATAACCGGCTAAAATTAGCGTTAGCATCTTAGCTCGACACAGCAGCAGACCTGCGGTCAGATTTTACTGCGCAGCGGCACCGAGCGGGTTAACCGCGGGTCACACACACGCTGACACGACATTAGAGAGGCTTAGCAGTCACACATCACACACTCAGCCAACAAACTCACTCGCACTCGGCCGCCATCATCATGATGCTGTGCAAGCCGGCAACAGCTAGCTGTGGCTAACCGGAGGTGGCGTATACACAAGGACCTTTCAGAATAAAAGCATCGCAAAACAGACCATGCTAAACACAATAAATTTTACAAGATATTTGCTGACAGTCTCAGATATTTATCGCAGTACACATCATACACTAAAAAACTACACTGAGGCTGTGAAACCTTTGGATCGTAGTGAAAAAAGCAACAAACTTCACGTGAAATCGAACAAAAAAGGAAGCATAAACCACAGTGAGAGAGTCGGTGTGTTCAAAATATGTTTACTAAATAAAATATTTTTATTT
>VOQK01006569.1:22768-40140 GCA_015052645.1 Benitochromis conjunctus
TAAAAATACATTTAAAATGTTATTTTTACCTTTTAAAATAAATTCGGAAAAAGTGAAAATGTACATATATAAATGCAAATAAACAATATCCTTACTTATGTTTACTGCACAGACCGTAAACGTTGCCCCCTAATGGTCACCAAACGCAACTGCAATAATTTAATCTTATTTTAATTCTAAATGTATCCACCGGAAGTAAAGCTATGCTGTTTTGTCTGACTTGACTGTGACGATTAACCAGTATTTGGTGCCCTCCAGTGGACACAGGTTGTAATTGCAATTTATTTTATTTCTTTTTTGTTGTTGTTCCTTGTTCCGTTGTTTTTCAAAAAGTACACTGTTGAATTTATAGCTCTGTTTTTTAATTAAAATTTATAACAGTGATAACTTTCTATGTCAATCCTACATTTCCTGAATGACTTGTGACTTCAAATACCCGAGAACTTCATCTAACTCTTGAAAAACTAAAATACTGCAGAGATATCTGTTTAATAGGAAAAAATGTATGATTAAATTATTAAAAATATTTTTTAGAAATATCATACAAATTCAATGATATTTCTGTATGCAGTTTCTCAAATGACCACCACAGGGCTTTAATGTATAATGTAAAACATATTATTACCATATATTTATGAAGAAATTCAAGATGATCATAGGAGATTTAAGATTTTTTTTTAATGATTTAGTATTTACTATTTTTTAACATCTGTATTGTTTAACACGTGTAGTTTTCTGCATTAGTGTTGGTACAGCTGTAGTTAGTCAGTGTGACCACTGGAGGGCAGAATAATAAAGACTGCAATAAATTACTAACAATAATGAATAAACTTAGTAATCAATATCAACTCACAGTGAGTTGATATTGATTACTAAGTTTATTAATCCAGTATTTCTTTAATAAAAATGATCTGTGCAATAAATGTACATAGTGTTGCAGTTCCTGATTGTAATTTTCTGTGTATTAATACTTAATTGTTTTAAAGTGTTCACATTTTTTCTTCCTCCCCAAAAAAATGTTGTTGATTTGTTGTTTTCATTTGTTTTTCTTAATTTTTTTTTAATCATTTGTGAATATAAACAACCGATCAAAAAACAATTTAATAACTTAAAGCGGCTATTTGATCCCATTGTCAAGTTTGTCATTGTTACGACAAACACCAGCCCACACAGAGACACTTCCTGTGAACTTCAAAATAAAATCAGCGAGGCGTTACAATGTGTATGACAGTAGAGGACAGCATCCGGCGCCTTAGCGTCAAAATCATGAGAAGAAGAAAGTCGTGATCACGAAGAAGAAGCAAATCCGCGACTCCGAAGAACATTTAGTTTTAGTTCAGATTAATAACAGAAACTGGGGCTGATTTTAGTCAGTATTATTCTTAGACGTAAGTACTACCCGCCGGAAACATGAAGCGTGTTTGTAGATGTCCTGGGGCGACGTTATAACCGGATAAAAGCGCCACAGTTTAAATGTGGGACTCCGAGAAGCTGCTTCGCGGTTTGTTAAGAAAAGTCTGAGAAAATGGAGGAAAGTGCGATGGAACCAGACTCAGTGGAGATGTCTGGATCCGGACCGGATCCCGGGGTCGCTGAAGCATGGGAAGCCGTCACTGCGGCGCTGGTGAGTGGCCTACGACTCTGGACTCCTGCAGCTAAATGACTGTAGCATAACGAGCAACCGAACTCCATTCAAAAATCTATTGATTTAACGTTTTCTTAATCGTAGATGTGCTTTGTTATCGATTTGAGAGGTTTTTAGACGTTACATTAATCAGGAGAAGTTTTTGGTTAAATTCGGCTTGTATGTGTAGATGTCTCCTTAATAAAGGCCCTAATCTGTGTCGTTTCCCGTCTTCTTCTTACTGAGTTCATTTTTGGTTATTAATGCGCATACATGTTAAGACACTGTGTTTCCAGTCAGAGCTACTGGTGAGAGTGACGTGATGTCCATAAACAGTCAAACTTACAAGTTACAAAACAAAGGGGATAAAAATGAACACAAAGTGTGAAAAAACGAACTTTCACAGTTAGAGAAGGAACACAAAGCAACACAAATTCAACAGTAAGAAATGTAAAATAAACACAGATTAATAAAACAAGTGCAAAGACACAAAAGGTGCGCACAGAGACTCAGAGAAAGATGCAGATCATGTCAAAAACAACCACAAAGATCAGTGAAATTTAACAAAAGACCAACGCTGAGACACAAACTCAGCTTCGGTCTCCTCCAGTCTCGTGGTTTTGCTCCTCTGCAGGAGTGTCGAGGGTCCATCGGTCAGTCTACGAAATCCAAACTGACTGAAGAAACCCTGTCAGCCACCACCAGCACCTGTGCATCCAGGTGAGGCTGTGTTTGTGTAACCTGTGGTTTGGTTGCGTTCAGGTGTCTCCGGGCAGTTCGGTGTCGGAGCAGAGCCTCTCAGACTCACTGGGCCTGCTGAACGATCGGGGTCTGGGCCGGCTGCTGGGCAGCTGGCTGCTGGAGACGCTGCAGATGCGTCTGTCTTCCTGCGTGGTTCCCGAGTTCTGGGCCGGCCTCAAGCAGCCGGAGAACGAGATGGAGGAGAAGGACAGGGTCTGGGTTCTGCTCATGGCCTTCAGGACTCTGCTGGACTGGCTCGAACCTTTTCTGGGTGAGTGGACTGTCAGAGAGTTGATGGAATTTATCTGTGAGTAGCATTCAAACTTCTCCTCTTCCTCCTCACAGCCGGTTTGGAGAAGCTGGGGGCGTGGCAGGATGAGGGCCGCGGAGGTCTGTGTGGCCCAGGATCCAAAGCCCTCAAGGAGCGAGCCTTCACCACCATCAGGGCCCTCCTCCTCTTCTCTCCGGCTCCCGTCCTCCAGGAGCGAGTGCTGGAGTTTTACAGCCGGACCTTCTCTGTCTACATGAATCGGGAGGGCGGCGGCGAGGACGCCACAGAGGCTCCCGATGGCCCTGAGGGTGGGGCCTGCCGGGGCTGCTGGGTCCCTGTGCAGCAGTGCTGGTGTCAGCAGGCCCTGGAACACCTGCAGGAGCTCAGCCACATCCTGTGAGTCAGGCTTTTAATTTGAAACAATCGCCGTAACCAGGCAGGAAGTCGACATCGTTTTTCTGATTTGTCAAAGTAAAAAAAATTAAATAAAGGTGTGTGTATAAAAATAAAATAATAATGTCATTAAATAAATGATAAATATCTAAATTAAATAAAAATGAGGAAACCTCAAATTTATTTTTATTCATTTATTTTTTTTATTTATTAGAAAGCAGTAAATAAGGCAGTGATTAAGTTATTAATTAAGTTATTAATTATGTGGACAGAAAATAAGTAAAAAGTCTTTATGTCATTTAAAAAGTGGTAAATAAATTTGTGAATAAAATAAAAAATAGCTGAAAAAACTCATTTATTACCACACAGTAAATAAATATGTGAATATAAATATATATAAGAAAGCACACTAATTGTTTAGTTAATTAGTATGAAAATAAAAATATAATAAATAATGTGAAGAATGAATAAAAGTGTCTATAAAAAGAAATAGAAATTCGACACCAAAATAATCCAGTGAGTAAAATCAGCGTCACGTCCACCAGAACAACATTTCACGAAGCCACGCTTCAGCGCGGATCAGCTGTTCTCTCGTGGTCTGAAACGCTGACGTCTGATTGGTTGTTTCCAGGTCGAAGCTGCAGCTGCTGGAGTGGGTGAGCTCCGAGGCCGTCACCACCATCCTCCACAGGCTCATCGAGATGCGGATGGAGCAGCTGTGCCGGGGCGAGTACGAGCGCTCCTTCCTGCTGGAGTTCCAGGAGGTGAAACATCTGCAGCATCTGTCCACGCTGAAACTCGCTGTCCCCTGCGCTTCATTTACAGAGTGTGTGTGTGTGTGTGTGTGTGTGTGTGAGAGCAGTGGTTGGAGCTGGTGCTGGGCTGGCTGGCTAAAGTGTTTGCCAGTGAGGCGGACAGGGACGGCGCTTCGCTCCTGGCGGCCCCCGGCGGTCCCGGCGTCCAGGTGGTCCCGGGCGGCGGCTCGGTGCTGAAGCAGTGGAGGTGCCACATGCATCAGTTCTTCTGCAGGATCTACGTCAACATGAGGATCGAGGAGCTCTTCAGCATCATCAGAGGTGAGTAAAGATCTCCCCGGTGCTCATTCATACGACAACAAAGTAATAAAGTAGCAGATAAACATTTACACGACAGAAAAACCTCCAGTTTCATTTTTTCTGTCATGTAATGAGTTTATTTTTGTAACGGACACACCGTAAAAAAACAATAATAATAATAATAAATCACCTAAATGTCCTCTCTCTGTAAACCTGATTCTTTTTTTCTCATTTTAAACCGGTTTTGACTCTCGTGCTGTCTTTCAGATTTCCCAGAATCCAAAGCTGCTATTGAGGATCTGAAGTTCTGCCTGGAGAGAACCAATCAGAGACAGCAGCTCCTTACCTCGCTCAAATCCGCCTTCGAGAGCCGCCTGCTGCACCCGGGTCGGTTTCTGTTCGCGGTTCTTTTTCTGATCTTAGAGAAGAAAACAAAAATGAGTGCGATGATGAAGGTGGAGGAGCTCAGAGGAGCTTCAGGAAGGTGGTGAAGGAGGACGTGCAGAGGGTCGGTGTGATAGGAGGAGGTGGAGGCAGATGTTTATGTTGATTCGCTTTGGTTTCCAGCTCGTCGTGTACACGTGCCATTTCTCAGATCGTCCTCATCATCGCAATGCGTCCTGTGTAAATGTAGGGAAGCTGGTCTCTATGGTAACGTCTGTGAAACTGACTAATCTGTCTGCAGGCGTTCACACGTCCGACATCCTCACCGTTTACATCTCGGCCATCAAAGCTCTCCGAGAGCTCGACCCGTCCATGGTCATCCTGCAGGTCGCCTGCCAGCCCATCCGCAAGTACCTCAGGTGAGTCCACGTGGGCACCGACGGGATCCACGTTTAGTTCGGCTCTGATCTTTCGGCTCTGATCGTGCAGTTTTTTTGTGAGTAGTCTGACGTGTTTAAGTATAAGTTTAAATCTGACATCCCGAGCAGAGGATCAAACGTCCGAGTTGTGTTTCAGGACTCGGGAGGACACGGTGAGGCAGATCGTAGCCGGTCTGACCGGAGATGCAGAGGGCTGCACCGACCTCGCCTCCGAGCTGTCCCGAGGAGACCCGGTGACTCTGGAGATGCAGGACAGCGACGAAGAAGGCAACGACCCCGAGGACTGGACTCCAGACCCGACCGATGCCGTGCCCGGTCAGTGAACGCGTCGCGCTGGCCGAATAGACAGAGACCGCAGATGAAGAGAAAGGTCTTACTCGTGTGTTTGTTCTCAGATAAAATGGGCTCGAAGCGCCGCTCGTCCGACATCATCAGCCTGCTGGTCAGCATCTACGGCAGTAAGGAGATCTTCATCGACGAGTACAGAGGCGTGCTCGCCGACAGGCTGCTGCAGCAGCTCAACTACAACACGGCCAGGTACGACCGCACCAGCAGTGCCCGGCGCAAAGCTGAGATACAGTGAACATGTCGGGTCAGTGATACCGAAGTAAACGCTGCCAAACTGTCCCAAGATTTCCCTTCCTCATTAAATTCATTATTAATGAATGAACATCAAATGGAAACTGCAGCATTTAAAGCACTGGGACTCCTTCATCCTCGAAAAGTGATGTCACGCCTGTCCTGTTTGCTGTGTTTTCAGGGAGATTCGTAACGTGGAGCTGCTGAAGCTGCGGTTCGGCGAGTCTCACATGCATTACTGCGAGGTCATGCTGAAGGTAAACCGGAATACGCATCATTAAACAGATATTTGAGGACCCTGAAAGGATGAATGTCTGAGAACGTTGTGATTGCCTGATGGATGCCAGAGTCTGCGGTCTCGGTCTGTGTCTGCAGGACATGGCGGACTCGCGCAGGATCAACAGCAACATCCGCGAGGAGGAATCGAAGCTGAGCGAGGAGGAGCAGCCGCCGCTGCCCCTGTCGGCCATCATCCTCTCGTCTGAGTTCTGGCCCACGCTGAAAGAGGAGAAGCTAGAGCTCCCTCCTGTCATCTGCCAGGCCATGGAGGCCTACACCCACCGCTACGAGAAGCTGAAGGTGGGGTTCTCCCACTGTGACGTCTCTGCTTTGGTTCCCAGTAGAAACCGAACGCGCAGCTGCGCTTTCATCTGCTGATTTGAGACCGTTTGTGTTTCAGGCCATGAGGACGCTGAGCTGGAAGCCTCGCCTGGGCTCGGTCACTCTGGACGTGGAGCTGGAGGACCGCGTCCTCACCAACCTCACGGTCTCACCCATCCAGGCGGCCACCATCATGTACTTCCAGGAGAAAAGTAGGATCCTCATTTCAGACCACTTTCAATGTGAAATGTAATCCTGCGATGACCCCTGATGTTGGTGGATGGGATGGTTGTAAACTAACATCGATCGTCACTCTGCGTGGAGTCGCGGGTGATGAAGTTTGATCATTGCGTATCTGTTCGTCCTCTCAGGTTCTTGGACGCTGGAGGAGCTGAGCGCGAAGCTGGGCGTCCCGAAGGAGCTGGTGCACAGGAAGCTGGCTCTGTGGCAGCAGCAGGGCGTGCTGCGGGAGGAGGCGGGCGGCCGCTTCTACGTGGTGGAGAAGGGTTCATCGAAAGAGAAGCTGGACAGAGGCGTGATGCTGATCGACAGCGACGAGGAGAGGGACTCCAACACCGCCACGCAGTCTGAGCAGAGGGAGGAGAAGCTGCAGGTACGCACGCACGTCACTCGTCCTGCTGTTTCAGGATCAGTAATGATTGTTTTTGGAGCTGGGACCGGATGATGTCACTTCTTTTCAATCATCTTATAAAAATCACTTGATGGTGAATGGCGGTCATCGTTTCCTAGAATTATGGGGTTTTCAGGATAGCTGGTCAGTTATTTTAACTATCACATGCTCCATAAATCATCGCTATCGTTTTGGAGGGCTTGATGCACCCACATGATTCCAGGAGCTCTGCTACCAGGGGTAACTTAGCCCTGGTAGGGTCTCCCAAGGAGGTAGATCATGGGCGAGCGCCTGAGAGCTGGGACCTTAGCCAACGAGGCGCAGTCGTGGGGCCGTAGGGTTCAGTGCTTTGTGAATCACGTGGCGAAGGTCTTAGCGGTCTGGAACGCCACCTATCCCCTCGGGAAGCAACCCGAGTTAGCGCTTCAAGCCGACAGGTATCAGCTAGTTCTAGTTAACTCTTACAGTAAGCACACTGGGTCTCTGTCTCTGCAGCTGTTCTGGGTCTACGTCCAGGCCATGCTCACCAACCTGGACACCATGACGCTGGAACGCATCCACACCATGCTGCGGATGTTCGTCGCCACGGGACCCGTTGTCACAGAGATGGACGTGAACGAGCTGGAGGCGTTCCTGCAGAGGAAGGTCAGAGAGCATCAGCTCATAATGTCCGGCAACGTCTACAGGCTGCCCAAGCCCAACTGATGGCTGTGCTGCGTTCAAGTACGTCGGGATATGTGGAAGATTCCAGCGTTTGTTTCGCTCTTAGCGGGATTTCAACTGGAGCGTCCACGGCGTAAATATGGAATAATTCGAACTTAAATTTCCTGGATTTTTCCATATATAAAAGCAGCGTGGTTTAAAAAAAAAAACAAAAACAAAGGCTGTTCCTCTGCAGTGATTGTTTTTTCAAAATAAAAGCACTTCCACTCCCCTGTTAAGCATCAGTACAGACAGACTTGATGCCGCACCTGGAGATGAAATGTAAACATTGATGTGTAAAACTGGTTTATAAAAATAATAATTTCTAAACCACTTCAGTCTGTTTCGTGCGTTTCATTTCTAACAGCTGCAGTTGTTTCAGCCTTTCCTGGTTCTCTCTGAGCTCAAAACAACTTTAACTATTTTGCAAACCACGAGAGGAAGTTGAGTCTTCGACAACAAACACCTACAGTTCCTTTAATGTCCAGCAGAGGCTCCAGCAGTGAGTCTGTCCACATGTTAAATCTTTACAGCAGAAATAAACCCGTTCACAGCCTGATTCACAAACCGTTTGGTCTCTGTAGATCATTTCACCCTTCATAACACCTGCACAGGTGACGATGTTTATATAACTCACCTGTTTAAAGTTTGCATAGTTAGGGGCGTGGCACAGGTGACTGTGGCTGCTCCGCTTCACCTGAGCTGGATCGTGTTTACGCCGTTGGAGCCTTTTGGGGTATTTTAATGACATCATCTGACCAATAACACGGCTGCTGTGAGGTTACTGTACTGAAGGTTGCATATAGTCTCATCACTGCACACAGAATCACTGAATTTATTGCTTTTTATTTGTATTTGGACACATTTGCTTGGCATCAGATTTACATTAAAACATGTTTTGGGCTCGTTGTGTAGGCTGGGCCTCGGACAGTTTGTACTCATCACACACGTTAATGTCACAATTTCACAAACAGCTCCCTTTCACTGGTTAAATACATGTTCTGTATTAAGACAAAAACTAAACAGTGGTTTAAGACCAAAGTTAAAGGACCATGCTGGTGTTTTTAGTTCACTGCAAACACAGATGTAGAGTCACTCAGTGTTTCTCCCTTTTTTCCACTAACATGAGAACTGGCGATTAAAGACGTGGAGCGTGACGTCACTTTCATCTTCCACGTGTCACAGGAGGTAAACAGAACAAAGTGGAAACAAATCCCTGCAGTTTGACTTTAGCTTCAGTGAAACCTACATACCTGTGATTGTGCAGGTGAGGAAAGGTCACGAGGTCATGACAGAGGACCTTTTCTGTTTTCCCACTTTCAAAACCTCTGCTGATGAGGGGCAGCCAATCAGAGAAAACCTGACTTAACCATGGGAGAAGCTATCAGCTTGTTTCAGACAGGATGAAGCCTGTCTGAAACAAGCCTGGCACGAGATAAACAAGGAATCATGCAAAGCTGCTTAAATCCAAAACATGGAGGAAATGAGCACAATTGGTGCACTTTAACATAAAAACTGATTCTCCCTCAGGACACACACACCTCTGCCCCTGATCGGGCACCGCAGAGGTCCCCGGCTCTTGAGCTCAAGCATCGGCACCACGTTGGTGGAAAGTTCTTTGGCTACATGTGACCGTAAACTGGATCTCTCTTTGCAGAGATTAGTCATAAAATAATCAGTTTAAATGATGAAAACAGGTTGTGTTTCCTAATCTGTCATCGGTAGTGGTGAAGGATGGGGGGGTATATGTAAGCTCCAGAGGTTCACAGCAGCTTCCTGTTTTGTGGTGTAACTTGAATCAGTTTTAAAAGGTGCTGATGATCAAACATCACACCTCATAAACCAGTGTAGCTCAGTGTGAAACATTTAAGGCGAGCTCAGGATGAATAAACATGACATAAAATACGTTTTTCTGGTTAGCATCCACAAACCAACCTGCACGTTAGTCGCTCTTAGCTTCAGTCTAACAAACATGAAATGCTGCAGCGTGGTTAGAAAGAGAAAAAAAAAAGCCTAAACACCAGAATGATCCTTTAGGTCATGTGATCTCCTGGCTGCTACTTGCATTCAGTGCTGGCCGACTGTAGACCCTCAGGTACAGTGAGAGCTGCAGCCTGCTGTGCTGTAGCTCCACACGTCCTAACATTCATATCTGCAGTGAGAGGCGGCCTCTAAGGCACAGAGTTCAGTCTCAGCCGAATGCTGTGGGCGGAGCCGGCGTCTCAGCAGCATTTCTTCCCTCTCTTCCTGCGGTCTCTGTCTCGCTGGGCGTTGATGTTCACGGTGTCCTTCTCCCGCTCCCGCTCCCTCTCCACTCGGTTCTGACTCTCCTTCTTGGCCCGGAGCACCATGAGGGTGAAGGCCATGAACATCTGAGCAGAGCAGCAGAACAACACACTCAGGATTATCCCGATGTCCCACTCCCCGACCCTCCAACAGGACTGAAACCGAGCACGGTACGATCTTCTCACAGAGGAAAAATGTGTTTGTGTCACTGAAGACATTTTAGAAATAACAAAGCAAGTAGATAGAGACAACAGGAATGACCACAAACAGTCACGGATGATCCTGCTTCACTCTGGTTATGAATATTTGTACCTTGGAGCTCTGAGATCAGTCACAGTTTCGCTGCTGTTGCTTTACGAGCGTTTTTATCAGCAGGATTGAGAATGATTTGCTGTTCGGGGTCAGCCGCCACCAACGTCTCCCTCGCTAAGCTCGGAACTCTTGGCGTGCTTTCCTTCCATTTTTAAAGAATCAAAACTAAACAGCTTGAAAACAGACCCCTCCTCCTCCTCATCGTTACCCTCTGCGGTGTAATAATGAGACGATGATGAGGCTGAGGTCCATCTTCATCTGCGGGGCTGGACCGTCCAGTATGCAAGAAACTGCTAAACCTGAAGCACCAGCAGTGAGACAACACTGCCCCCGTCAGGTCACACTGAAAACTACAACACCACGCTCTAATCTTCATTCACCAGCCTGCCATTAAAAGATTCACTACAACCTTACAGACAAAACATTAGGAACAAAGGCTTTCATCATTTAATGGGACAAAATAAAATGAAACCAGAGGATGTTTGAAGCTTCGCCTCACCTCTTCAACATTTATGTTCTCTTTGGCACTCGTCTCAAAGACACGGACACCCACCGACTCCCCAAAACGCAAAGCATCCTGGGTATCCACCTGCTTCCTGGAGGGGTCGTCATTCTTGTTACCCACTGAGGAAAGAAGGAAAATCCATCTTTAAACTCTTCCCGCAGAATTCCTCCCTCCTCAACCAGACGTAAACTCAGCTGCATCATAAAAAACGCAGCAGGCAGAATTATCTGCTATCAATTATTTTACAGATCAGTAACTTATGCTGCAGGCCTGAAACGAAGTGTCAAACTTGCTTTAGTTAATGGGCTGCAGACATTAACACCAGGGTCAGACCTGCACAATAACCTTCCTTTTAAAATTACTGGTAAAAATTCACATTTAGTGAACCTGAGAAATCTGAAAACACACGAGTGTTAATAAACATTTCACAGCGGATCTACAAGAGGACACAACATGTGTGGAAGTGTACGCCACCGTAACCAATGACAAAGCATGTTATTGTTCATGAAGATGGCGCTTTGAGCATTTCACCGTCAGGAATTTATAAACTGTGCTGTAATGGGAAAAAGGCTCTAACCAGAAATCTGCCTCCATGACATCATAAATAAATTATTCAACCAGGGTTTAAAAAAATAACGTTTCAGCTGACTGACTTTAAAAGATATCCACATTCAGTTTTCCCATTGTGGACATTAAAGCAGATAATCGAGTGAATACAGCTGCATCTTTAACAAACTCTGCACTTCACCTGGAAGCAGACGGAGCTCCTCAGCTGCGCTCACCAGACCTGTGAGCGGGTCAGAGTTCACACTGATATTCAGGACGAGTTCAACCTACCCAGGATCTTACAGACGCTGTCACAGTTCTGGGAGATTTCATTCAGCCACCTCTTAACGTTCACGAACGACTCTGGATTCGTCACGTCGTAAACTATGATGACGCCGTGGGTGTTCCTGTAGTACCTGGGGACACGAAGAGGAATAAACTGATGATGCTGCAGTGCACTGCACACAGTCATTCAGAGAAAGAGTGTGTGTGTTTGGAGGGGGGGGCACAAGTTTCAGAGATCATTACGTTGAGGTGATGGTTCGAAACCTCTCCTGCCCCGCCGTGTCCCAGATCTGCAGCTTCACCCGCTCCCCATCGATGTCCACCGTCCGGATCTTAAAGTCCACACCGATGGTGGTGATGTAGCTGCCTGCACGAGACGACACGAGAGAAAAAATAAAAGCCATCAGACACAGTGCACAACAACCCGAGTCCAGACACACAGCGCTGTACTCAAATAACAGTGATGACAGTGTGGAGTCAGTTCAAAGTTAAACACCTTTAAGTGTGCGTGCGTGCGTGCTGTTGCAGCTGCAGGCCCTTGTTCCCTGTTAACCCCCCCCGCACCAACTCTACCACTTCAGATGTTTTGGCGTCCTGTCAGGACCGCCTGGCTCAGTTCCACTCGCTCCACCCGTTCACATCCTCTCCCCGCCTTCGAGGACTATATTTGATTCCAGCTGAGTGACCGAGACACGGAGAGTCATTCCAGCAGTATGTGGGGAAAAGTCTGCTACAAAACCTCAATATTTCCCCACAGAAACGTGGTCGAGGCTCCAAAACGGTCTCAGACAGGATCACATGTCATACTGACCATCTGTGGCTGCTGCTACAGCCCGCTGGACCACCACCACGCCACCTTACATGTTTGTGATTCCAAAGAGAAAAACTCCCATCAGGGGCCAGACAAACGTTTAGTGACACGCTTTAACTAAGATGCATGTTCCACAGAGCCGTCCACTCCTTCTTAACAAGCCTGCGTGAGAATGCTGCTGCTAGCGTTTCATAACACATTCAACAACACCAAATACATCTTTATTCTTGCACACATTTCTCCAACACTTCCTGTTATGAAACGGTGAGCAGATAAAAAACTACAAACTGTAAAGAAACTTTGGGCTCTTGTTAGAAAATGCCTGACGCGGTCACTTCCTCTGCTAGGATCAAACTCGTCTTTACGGCCGCATCGCTCAGATTTGGCTCACGACGGAGTTTTTAACGTAGCTGCACGTCTGCTTTCAGTTCAGCAACTTTCTGCTTCTGTTCCACGTCCTTGGCCGTGTAGCTGCGCTACAGAGCGAATTAAAATGATGACACGGGTTATTAATGCTCCTCAAGGAGTGCAGGTATAGTTTGACACTTGGTGCAAGCACACGATCTTTCACAGGATATGGATGAAGCATTTAAATGTTTGATGAGAATATAGATCTGCCCCTCCTGCAGCTCCTGACGTGTTAGGACAGCTCTTATGACTCCTGGAGATAACATGACTCCTCCTGATAAAATGCTTTTAATTCTCAGCCTATAACTGCAGTCTGCTGTGTGTTAGTGTGAGCGGGTATCACCTTTCATGTAACTCACCTGAGAAGGAGTTATCTGCGAAGCGGAGCAGGAGGCTGCTTTTTCCCACATCTAAAGGAGGGAAAAAGATCAGAGGGACCAGATTAATATCTGTTTGAGTAAAGCCTATTATGTTCCAGATATGCAAGCTCCCATTGTAACTTTAGCGACAGCCGCATACCAGCAAAACACACACACGGGAGGAGGTGAGAAAGTGAAACAACACACAAAATAGGACAAAGGTTGAACTCGCAGTGGAAATGTGTGAGAAAAGCAGAGTTTCATCTGAAGAAAGAAAAACCTGACAGAGGAGACGCGATGAAGCAGAAAGATGTCGGGATAAACGGAGAAATCGATGGGAAAGCAGCAGTATTCTCAGACGTGACGTTAAAGATTACACGCCTGTAAAAACAAGTCCTGCAGCTGCTTTGCAGGCTGGATGTTTGCAGCTGAAACGTGTTGTGATTTTCTCAAAAAAAAAAAGAAAAATCACTGCTCGGTTCAATCATTTATGTGGTTTCCCAAAACAAGACTCTACTCGTCCAGCAGCATCGGAGACGCCGCTCGTTTATCGGGAACTAAAACTTCTGCCTGCTACGCCACAAACAGATAAACGTGAGCGCGTCCCTCCTCAAAGAAACATCTCTGCCAACTACAGGCACGAGGACCGTGTCCAGCTACAAACTCGCAGCAGCTTCCTGAAACCGTGTTTCCATCCAGGCACGCGTCTCATGTGCAGCGATGAAATCCACCCACTGCTCTAAAATAAGTTCCTGCAGGGAAGGAGGTGACCGACAGTGACTCAGCACCTCCTGCAGGAGGCCTGTCCCTGAGGCTTACTGACCCCAAACCCCTGAAACTACAACATTCGATCAATAGAGACTGCTCTCTCTCTAAAACAGAGTATCAGGTTCGTTTTATGGAGCTCGTTTTTGTTTTACTACGAGCTCTGAGGCAGTTTGTTCTCGTGCTGAGAAAGTGACATTAAACGAGTTTTCCTGTGAACACTAAACCAGGCCCTGCTGAGGCCTGTGGTGCCGGCATCCCAAGACGCTTTGCAGCATTTGAACTCGGGCTTTGTGCTTTCTAACAACATCTGGATTCATGAAATGTTTAATTATTATTATTTTTATTTAGGTACTCAGTCACTCTTACTGGTTTCAGATAGTTCACATCACCCCAGTCCTGGACTCGTGTACATATAAGAATTTATTTTATAATAAATGACGAACAATCAGTGCGCACATCAGACACGCCCATCGCAGCCGAGTCCGATACCCGAGCTCTGACACAGCAGTGACGTCTTTGAGCGGCGAGCTCTATCTACATATCTGAGACGTTGCAGCACATGAGCAGATAAGAAGGACAAACAACGCCACAAAGAAACATGCGAAACGTCTCCTGTGGAACATGTTAAACAGAAAGTTTCAGCGCATCAACACGTGATCCCCGACTGCTCTGTTTCACACGGTTGTTTCTACTCTTGGATCTGTATGATGTCAGAAAGAGGTGATCTCTCCAATATGGAAAGCTCCATTATATTTAGTCCTTCATCCTAAATCTGCATCTGAGCTGGTATGAGCTCGGGATTCATTTGTATGAACTGCACAGTATAATATAAAACAAAGATTAATTTGAACTTTAAATCACATAAAGCTACTCTGATTCAAAGGATAAACACATGGAGCTGGGAATGAGCAGCACAGGTCCTCTTTAGAGCAAGTCTATAATAGCAGGCAGTAAGAAGCCACCTAGTCTGTGAGGGGTCCTGAGGGCTACAACGCTAACACCTCTGAGATCCTTCAGTCAACACTGCACAATAATTCCACATACAGGTGAAAACCAGACCAGGTGATCGGCAACAATCAGTTAAAACCAAATCTGAAACAAGCCGGCGGCCAAAGAAGAGAAGCCAGGACAGGGATGGTGTGATTTCAACCAGTAAGACCTCACCAGTTCATCAGTATGGAAACGTTCCTATTAATAGGTTTATTATGGTTCTACTGGCCCTGCTAACGCCATAGTTAGCATGACCCACAGAGACAGCAACCTAAATTTACTGGACGTGTCTGTTCACACATTTGTTTCTTGCAGGTCAAAAGCTCAGACTGCAGATAAATGAAAACAAGTTAAAGTGTACTAACTGGAGTCTCCAATGATGAGCAGCTTAAAGAGATGATTGTAGTCTTTCCCTGCCATTCGGATGGCCTTGTTTTGGATTTCCAAGTAAAACCAGTTTCATAGGAGGAAGGTGAGCTTCCTTCCCTCCAAGTGCACATGCGGCGCTCGCCTTGTTCTGCCTCCAAACGCTGACCACCTCAAGAGTTTGTCCAGAAATCACAGGTTCGATTCCCCTTCGGGGCCGAGGACATTTCCAGTTGTACTATAGTTTCAGTTCTGATGTTCACATCGTTTTAAAAGCGAAACCGCAGCAGCCGGCAGAGTAGGTGGCACTTCTTGAGCGCTCTGCATTTATGATTCATGCTCGACGGCGAGGGCCGGCAGCGTGGTTCCACCTTACTTCCAGTTCCACCCAGTGACACTCCTGCGGGGGATTTCCAACAATTTCTCCACAGTTGTGTCAGTGCAGCTCCAGCACTCGTCCTCTGGATGCTCAGTCTTCACATGTATGGCTCCAGGATACACACATTTGGCATTTTGTGGTAGTGCTGATCATGAATCCAGTTACTGCCCTGAACTCCTCAGAAGTCCATCCCCCCTCTTTTTCTTTTTGGTCGTTGTACATGAAAGAAACTAAGATGTTCCTCTTTTTTAACAGCAGCGGTTACATCTGCAGAGGTGTCTTTGACTCAATCCCTTCGGTTCCTCTGGTGGTTGGCTAAAAAGTCACCCCTTCCCTGTTTCATTGCACGAGGAGGGTTCACCAAACGAGCTAAACAAAGACAAGGAGAAAAGGTAATGAGAAGTTAGACCAGGTCACATCAGACTTTACAACTTTTTGCTTGCTGTGTCCCGCCTCAACTCCCTGCCTGTTACTCAAACAGCAGCTGAGTCACTAAATATAACTTCCTATTCCTGCTGTATCCACCCCCATCCAATGCCTTATCTGTGTTAGCAATAACACCAGCTCGCTGACGGCCTTCGTTCACATTTGATTGTTTTTCTAAATTCTTCAGGTAAAACAGTGGAGCTGAGCTGGCTAATGCGGGGCTCGTTTTCCGTGAAAACAGGAAAGGCTGGGACTTCGCTAATGCGAGCTAATCCAGCCTCAGGACGCTGTTCTGTCGTGAGTAGCGCGACGCCGAGGTCCACTCCAACAAACGCACATTTAAATGTTCGTAATGTGGCCGCAGAAAGAATGCCTTCAACAATAAAACTACACACCCCGGAAAGTCTTGGGCTGATCGGCTTTCATTCGGCTTACATCAAGTCCCCAACTTCATATGCGATTCAATAAAGAAAAAGAAATCTAAATTTAAAGTAACGGGCTGGCTCCTTTAAACTTCGACAGCCATGTAAGGCACAGCAGATTATTGAATAAAAGTATAAATGACGTGCAGCCTTGTGTGTCTATACATGCCGAATTGAAGTGTAATACATGACGTTTGAGCAAAGAAGTCCCAAATCTGCGTGACTCGGGTTTAAAACGCTTGAGCGTAGAAAGCTGATGTTTTTGCTTAGATTTCGGAAGCAGTTTGGCAGATAACTCCCTGAAACACTAGACGAGATGGCTATAGGTCTGTGGATGGCTACACGTCACTGATTCAGCTTTAGAAATCTTTAATGACCTTTGCTGGCAGTTTTTTGACCCACTGCTGAGACAACTCGTTCCAAAGTCTCTTCTTGTTCGACCGTTGTAGGTTTTGGTGGAACGACACGCCTGACTCCATGCGAAATATATTCATTTTCCGTTAAATCAAATCCAACAATGCCAATCCGAGATTTAGAGTCACTTGTGTGGACGTTTTAAATATGAATCAGGGACGTGCTTCAATACGGCACAAATAACATTACACAATGCTGACCTTACTGGACGTTAAACTGTAGTTTTGTTCAGAGCTCGGTGGTTTTAACGGCCAAACCACTGACCTGTAGGTGGTAAGGCACAAACGGGACGAAACTGATAAATAAATATTAACGCTAACACAACGGGTGTGAATAAAGAAGAAAGCAATGACAGCTCGTTAAAAGGCTAAATGTGTGCCTGGGACGGCGTGTACTGTGCAGGCTAGCACGTTCAAACTTCCAGATTTGTTCATCCAGCCTGGATCGACGGTGTCCGGGCCTGACGCTGGCCTGCCAAGACGTCGGGAAACTTCGGTGCTCGGAGAAACTTTCAGCCAGCCGCCGTTTATTTAAAAAACGAACTTACCGTGGTCATGACGCGGTGCTCGGCCGGTGGGTCATGCTCACAGACCGGTGCTACACGCTGTCTTGTGCCCGTTGAGTTCGCTGGATCTCCGCTCCGACGGTTGGACCGTCTCCCCGCCGACCACACCT